>JADRCD010183512.1:0-26587 GCA_019843815.1 Montemys delectorum
AAAAACATAGTCGTGAAAATACCATGTGAAGAAAAAGCACCAGTTTGTAAAGTTAAATACTCTACCGTACCACTCAGACCAGATACTTAAAGTCCTTAAGAGAGATTGAAAATAGGACAGTATGTTTTGGGACTAGGGGTAATAAGAAGAGCATCTCAGGTCAAGATGAAATGGATCAACTGATGAGTGGTGGGAGTGTCAGTTGCACACTGTATTAATGTTACTGAATATACCATGGAAATAGTGGTTGGGACCAAAGAGATGGCTGACCAGCCAAAAGCATTGGCTTCTCTTTCAGAGGACTGTGGTGGGCTCCATTGCCAACACCCACATGATGATTCACAAATGTCTTTTTTTTTAAAGATTTATTTATTATTATACATATGTACACTGTGGTTGTCTTCCAATGCACCAGAAGAGGGTTTCAGATCTAGATATGGGTAGTTATGAGCTACCAGGTGGTTGCTGAGATTTGAACTCAGGACCTTCAGAAGAGCAGTCAGTGCTCTAACCCACTGAGCCATCTCACCAGCACCAATTCACAACTATCTTTATCTCCAGTACAAGGAGTGCCCAATGCTGTATTCTAGCTTCTGTGGTTACCAGGCATGAAAGTAGTGAAGAGACATACAAGCAAGCAAAACACCTTTACACATAAAACTAAAGAAAAAAGATCATCAAAATGTTACATTTTTATGTTTTTAAGTATTTTAGCGCTTTACTAGTTTTAAATTCTATATTCAATGGTTGAAAGATAAAAACATGGCTCAAGAACGGCCAATAAGAGAATGGGGAACACAAAGCTAGGCAGAGTCAACCTTACCATGAAATGTATGCAATAGGGCCTATTACTTTTTTTTCTTGGGATTAGGAGCAATAAGAGACCAATCACCACAGCAATTTATAAAAGCTATGTTCAGCATTCAGAAATGGTTAAATAAGTGGAGTACATTGTGATTCATAACACTAGCAAAATTACAGTTGTGAAGTAACAACAATAATTAACTTTATGGTTGAGGGTCATCACAACATTAGGAAGGTTTAAGAAATGCTATTGTAGAGGGAAAGGAATCCCACAGTTTGTTTTCTAACATCCATACACATATATCCCCCAACCTACCACCCACCTGACGCAGAAATTAAACTGTTTTACAAATGGGTGCTTTTCCACAAAGAATCTATCTGTGATGGAGACATTAGGAGTCATATTTTTAATAGAACTAAAGAAGTAAATAAGCCCTAAATACAAGATCCACCTAGACTTATTCCAACTACTCCACATGCCTGAAAAATAGAGATGTAAAAACAGTGCCAACTTGATCCTGAGTCACTGACCTAAGAAATCAGTCAGCTAAGTCTCATTTTAATAAGAGACAGGGTTGAACCTGACCAACTCTGTAGTCTACTATCATTCTATACATGTGTTTATCTAAACAAAACAAAACAAACAAAAAACATCCTTCATAAGCTGGAGAAATATCCTACTGGCTCCTCTATTTAGGTTGTTTAGTGATATAAGAAAACCAGTGTTCACATCCAGTACCTTTATAGAGGCTCACAACCACCTGTAACTACAATACCTTGGGATCAGATGCCCACTTGTGACCTCCACAGGCACTAATGACACATGTGGTACAGATACATATGCATGCAGGCAAAATACACATACATATGAAATAAAAATAATTGGGAAGCTATGGGGCCAGATACTCAGATGATAAACTTCAGTCCAAACACAAGAAGCCAATTTCAATAATAGTAACAACAATAACGAAACCTGGTTTGGTGGCACACACTTGTTCCAGAGAGACAGAAAGTCCATGTCCTCCCTACCCAGCCAGCCAAACCTACCTGTCCAATTCCAGGCCTATCAAAAAATCCTGTTTTACAAAAAAACGGTGGATAGCACCTGTAGAATAACACCCAAGATTGTCCTCTGGCCTCCACACATGCAAGCTCACATATGCAGTTTGTGGCAACAGGACCAAAGTAGCACATAAAAGATTTTTCATGAGCCAATAAGATATCTCAATGGGTAAAGGTTCTTGCAGCCAAGTCTGATGTAATCACTTCAACACCTGGGATCTAATCAGAAACTTGACTCCTACCAGATGCCACTGACCTCCACTAGTGCAGGTTTGTTTTGTTGCTATGTATTGTAATGCTAACTGCAGGCCACCAAAGCCTGATTGTCCCAGAGACATGAGAGTCCACAGGTAGACCCAAGTGATGCTATGTGACCTTGCCTCCAAATTATTTCTTATTGGTGAATAGAGAGGCCAGTAGTCAATAGCCAGGCAGAAGAAACACACATGGGGTTTAGCATTCTGGGACTTCTGGAATCACAGAAGAACCACGATGGGAAAAGAAGGTGAGGGGAAAAGAAGGTGAAGCCACCATGAGTCATAAAATAATGACCATCTGGGTCTCCTAATTGGAGTTAAGAGCAGCCCAAATAAAACATGGCAAATTATATAGTGGGATTATTGGTTGGGAAATAGACATAAGAGCAAAAAGGTTCCATATCTGCCCACCTCTTGTGCTAATTAAGGCTTATTGTAAATATAAAGTTTGTGTCTGTCTTTTATCTGAGAATCAAATGGTCAAAGGCAGGATAGAAAGCCTTAGTTGGGAATAAGTAATTTCTATGACAATTCCTGCCCACTCACAAAAAAGTAATAAATGTAATTTTTAATGGGGGTTAAAGCACTTGTCATTAAGCATGAGGATTTAAGTTCTATCAACAGAAGCCATATGGTAGGAGGATGAGCTCCTCATTCTTTATCCTTTGACCTCCATAAATGCACACTAACACATATAAACATCCATACACAGACCAAACTAACGTCATAATTAATCAATTAATTTATAAATTAAAGGTTTTTCCCATCATATCTTGTTGGCCTAGACTCACTTCTGTGTTTAGTTTATGCAGCTCGCTTCTCCACATCTACCTCTCCTTATTTTATGCCTGTATGCTTGCATGTGTTTCTCCTCCCTTAATGTTCATGTTCAAGCCTATATTAAACACTTTATAAACTACAGTTTTGGGGATTAGGCAGATGGTTCCCAGGTTAAAAGAACTTGCTCTACAAGCATAAGGCCTGGAGTCCAAATTCCAGCATCGTGCAAATACTTATGACTACAGCTTTCAGGAATCAGACGTCTTCTTAGGCAGAAACAATAAAAATATGCCAGTAATTTGGAGAAGCATACACTTACAAATATATGGCAAGATGCAAAACTTTATTTTTTAAAATGCAGCTCATAAAAGAGTTAGGACCTGGGTCACGAATCAAAGGGAAGAAAGTGAAAACCCCAGTTCCTTTAGTACCATGTGACCCAATCAATATTATTATCTCTTTCTTCTGAGTGTACCAAATTTATATGGTGCTTTTGAATATTAAAAGGGAAACCACTTAGCAAAAAGTCCTGGAACATAGCACATATATAGTAATTTACCACTTATGGTTAAATTTTGGAACAAACGTTAAAAAGACAAGAAGTGCTTCATGTTCATTTTTAAGTGTCAGATACAAGGCTATGACGGAAGTTGAGAGAGAAATATCAAAGGAATTACATAAAGCCACTTTGCCAAGGACAAATGCTCAGTAAAATATCTAGTTTTATGGAAATATAATTGCCATAGGCAGAATCATAAGTTTGTAAGTATAATTTGATACATTACATCAAAGATTTTATTATTACAAATATATGGTTTTGTTTATATAAATAATAAAGGAAAAAATAACACATTAAAAAAAAGAAAGCAAAGGTAGATATATAGAATAGTACTAGGTTGATTTATGCTCCATTTGAGAACCAAAATACATGTAGGAAATACTCCTTGTATAAAATGGTAGAAAACATCACACCAAAGATAATAAGACACCTCTCCTTCCTGAACATTTCAAAACACAGACTTCCCTGAGATCTTGGAGTTTTCCTGTCTGGAAACAAGAAGCCCCACTAAGTTCTTTCTTCACCACGATTGTATTTCCAGTAGGACATCAAAGCAAAACCTCAGAAAGCCACACTGGTGGCTTTCTCATTCTCAGCACTTCATTTTTATTTTATACTACACATACAGAGAAACAACATAGAAAGTCAAATAAATTTTGGTAGGCAACAATATTTCACTCAAAAAAAAAACAAATATGAAAAAAATTCGATTTTATTTTATGACAGCAATAAAAAAAGGTTGTCAGAAGACAGGCAATGGTAACACACTTTAATCCCAGCACAGTGGAGACAGAAGTATGTAGGCATATCACTTGACTTTGAAACCAGCCTGATTTATAGGCTACTCTGGAAAAGCCAGGTTTTCACAGAAAAAGTCTGCATCAAAAAAAGAATGAGGAGGAGGAGAAGGAAGAGGAGGAGAAAAAGAAGGAGGAGGAGGAGGAAGAGGAGGAGAGGAAAAAGAAGAAGAAGAAGAAGAAGAAGAAGAAGAAGAAGAAGAAGAAGAAATAAAATTTTTAGAAACTTGTGTTGGTTGGTTGCTTGTTTTCTAAAGGTTAGGGAAATGCTCAATAAATGAAGTGCCTGCTCTAGAAGCATGAGGCCATAAGTTTAGATCTTTATCCACATAAAATCTGGTGCAGTGCTGCACATTTCTTTCTAACTCCCACACTTTTTCTCACAAGAGACAGATCCTAGGAACCAGCCAGTCTAGTCAAAATGGCAAATTCCAGGTTCAGTGAGAAATTTTGAATCAAAATTAAGGTAGAGAGCAACTAGTAGAAATTGAACATTGACCTTTGGCCTCTACACAAAACATAGGAAACTCAGACCTGCATTCTTAAACATGTATTAACTCAATTCCTCACTGTAATGCTATGAAGTAGGTAATACTATAGTCATATATACAGCTGAATAAAATGAAGCACCAGACATCATTAACTGGTCCAGGGTCATACAGTCAGTAAATGGGAGCAGGCAGGATCTGAACTGAAGATGTCAAATGTTCAAATCAGCTACACCATTAAGTTAGTTAGCAAATTATACAAAGAGCCTATTAGGTACCAGGCACAGTTCTAAGTACTAGGATAATATTATGAATAAATTTAGTGTGATCTCCACCCTGTAGTTAGGAAGAGAGAGCCAAAAAGTCTAATGGGAATAATTAAAAATATGAAAAGTATATCTAATAATAAGTATGAATGAGAAAAAGAAAAAATATTTAACTTAAAAGCAAACAAAAGAGTCAAACAACAAGAAGACAGAGAGACTTGTTTTTATTTTAGGAACCAGGAGAAATTCTCTCAAGTAAAGAGCATCAATCGAAGACAAGAACCACTAACACCAGCTAGAAGTCAGCATATCTGCCTGGGTGGCATCCTGAAGCCCAATATAAGAGTCATGGCGTAAGGCTAAGGTTAAGTTGACAACTGCTCTTATGGCAGGGAGAAGCTTAGATTCAATTGTGTATATAACCCAGAGCTTTTGGAAGATTTGAGCACAAATGTCCAATCTAAGTTCTTTTTCAAAAGGTCATTCTTATTATTATGTGAGGACCAGCAAGCAAAATAAGGACAGCAACAAGGGCACTAATCCAACAATCTAAGGAAGGTAATGCTAGAACCTAAGATTTGAATCTGTGCTCACTGTACAAGGAGCTGAGATACTAAAAGAACCTGCAACTTGTTTCTGAATTATCAGTCTTCTCATACTCTCAAGTTGTGTTCTAGGAAAATTAAATTTTAAAAATATTTATTAATATCCACAATAAAGTTTCAGTTGACACTGTGGTTACTAGAAAATAAGTAAAAAGTATTTTTGGTTGTTTTTCACTATTGTGTTTTAACTTATTCTATGATTTATTTTGGTTTTATTTATGATAGGGTTAACTATGTAAGCCCTAATTGGTCTGCACCTCATTATGTAGATCAGGTTGGTTTCAAACTACCAGAGATTCCCCTGCCTCTGCCCTCTAGTGCTGAGACTAACCAAGCCCAGTTTATACTATGATCTACAATCCCTTACATTCTAACAAAACACTAAGAGTCATACCAGCCTTCAAGATCTGTTCACTTGTAGACAGCAGGTACCTAAGGTTCCCTGTGATTAGTTTTCTTCTCAGTATATTCTTCTCGCTAGCATGCCAGGCCCTACTTAGTACACAGCTACAAGAGTATGTCAGAGAAAACACTTACCAAGTACCTGTAGATTCATAGTCTTAGTAAATGCCTTTCACTTAATAACTAATTTATTAGTCGACTACCCAAACTGGAAAATGATGTCTTCAAACTATGAATGACAAGCTTAGTCAAGGTCATACATCCAGCAGAGATGAAATTCAACCCCATATCTAAGACTTGGATCTTTCCACCTCAAAAGCCATTGAAGACTGTTTGTTGGACTATATGTAGTCATTGGAAATTATTAAAAGTGATTGGTTGTTGAGAACAGTCCCCCCCCATTTAGAATGTAAGTTTTCAATTGAAATTAAAGGAATGAAGGCATATATTTAAACACATTAACTTTGAAAATTTTTCTACATTAGACATCATAGAAATTAATCTTCAAAGGGAGTCACACCCTTTAAAAAATGAGCAAGTATGCATTAGATACCATACAAAGGAGTAAAGTTTCACGACAATGTACACAAAGAAGTACATACTGAACTAAAAGACACAAACAAGAAAAGAGAATAATTTAGGAAAAATGGCAAATAACTAAGCTAAGCATTTAAGCAGAGTGCACTCTGATAGACTGAATTCCTGGATGGAGACCTTCAGGTAAGCTTCCAAGTCTTCAACACAGGCAGCACTGGAAGGGCAGATTGTAGTATTTTCCTGGACAAAGTCCTGTCAGTGTGAGATAGCAGACTCATACATTTAGAAAGCCCATCGAGATAACGTTAAGCTGAGCTAATGTGCACTCCATAGTAACTAGATAATGGTATAACTTATTCTACCCAAAGGAAGTACAGGCATTCTCCGGGACTAGAGAAGCCATAGACAAGGCAAAAACTAAGAGTTTTTACATACTCCTTAAGAGTTACAAATCCTTTTTATTATGTGTCTATTTTTATCTACATAACCATTCTACGTTAAACCTGGCCCAAGAAAAACAGTAAAATCCTAGACATGTATCACCTGTACTGTTTTGTAAACAATTAAGGAACTACCTACAGGATGATCTGGGCTTTCCAAACCAGCCACAGTTAGAAAGTGCTTCCAAACTGGGACAAGTACCCCTCTCATTCTGCCCTGACTGCTATTTTAACAGCACACACAAGTGTGAACAGAGTACCTATAGAGACACGTGGGGAGAGGTGTCCTGCATATAGGAAAAGTAACAAGGAAAAAGGAGTGAGGAAAATATTACCAAGGGATACTAACTCCAGATGCCTAAGAACAAGGCAGAGGCAGAAGCCAGTGCAAGGGAGAATTAAGCAGAGAGAGGAAGCTGGAGAATCGCATCCCAGGGGGGTGTGGGTGGAAGGCGTCCCTGCGGTGATCTGCAAAGGCTTAAAGAGCATATGCTCAAATGCCCAGAGACACACAAGTGCTGGAGGAAAGAGTGAGTTGTGAAGCCAAAGGCGGGGACTCAGAGGCAGATCGGTGGGCTCACAAGTCAGCGAAACACGCAATGCTGGTGGCAGAGCCAGGGTGGCCATGCCAAGGTGCAGGGGGAGCCAGTGGACACGAGTTATGTCATTGGGCAGCCTGAGGTTCAAGGTCCGCATGGTGGACCAGGACCTCCCGGGTCAGCGCCATTCCGGGAAACTGCTGTCCAGGGGGGTCGGTCATCTTCCGTGCTACCAGAAGGCACCATACCTGGGCCTCGCAGACTCCAGCACTGCCGCCACTCAGTGCCCCCGCTGCGGCCGGGAGGAAGGCAGAAGAAGGTAGCCAGTCAGCAGGCTTCCAAGCTGCACCATGCTGCATCCTTGACTCATTCAGTTGCAGTACCAGCTTTGCGCCTTCACCCTACCCCTAGTCCCTGTTACTCCCGTCTACTGTGCGCCCCGCCCCCATCCTACGTTTGACCAGGACAGCTGGATGAGAGCTGCTCGCATTCAGTAGGCACAGTGCAGGAGGGGTACTAGGGAAGAGAGCAAAGCAACCCAGTCACACTCCTCCTCCCGAGTTGGGGTTGGCGTGGCTTTGGTGGTCCTTGTTGGCTGGCAAAGGAGGCATCATTGGTGTCCAATCTGAGACTCCATTGTTATAGCAATAGTCTTTATTGTTGGAATGCTCAAAACGAAGTCAACCAACTCCTCTCCCAAAGTACAACAGTTTCGTTCCTCCACCTTAGACATTTGAAAAGAATTTGCAAACACTTAAACAATCAGTACTCTTTTCAAAACTGACTTTGCAAACCTGAGGATTTTCTCCCAGAAAGACAGGACATATTCAAATAAAATAGCTCTCATTCTCCCTTCTTCTCTTGATAGCCAAATAGTAATACATCTACATTCATGCCATATCAAAAAATGGCAAGGAAGAATTTTGAGGATTCTGTACCAATAAGATTTAAAGGCTATGTATAGCTGAGTTCTGGCTAGAGACAGCACATTATTCTTAAAGTCATGAAGATGGTAATAGAAGTTAATACTCAAAGAAGATAATAGAAGAATAACAGAAAAAAATGTGATGACTGAAGTTTGAAGCACCCTGTGCAGGTGCTGCCAAGATGATGATGGACCAGCTAGGCAGACTTAGAAGGATGAACTGTTACAGAAGTAGAAAACAGGAAGAAAAACACAGTTCTACAAAAGGAGGTAATGTTTCAAGGATAAAAGACAAATAGAGTCACATGCTGCAGTTAAAGTAAGGACTGGAAATGGACAAAGCACTTGACAACATGTGGTAACTAACTGGATTGGTCCTGTAGAGAAGTAGAACAAATTCTGGATTGAAACAATAGAAAATGAGAAACAGAAAAGTAAACTCAGGTAATTATATTAAGCCCTCTTCAGGGCAGGCTCCATTCCCAAGAGCAGTTGGACAACACAAAACTAACTCAATGGTATTTTTGTAGACTTTTTGGTCTCATTTTGATTTGTTTTGGACATCCTTGTTTATTTTAACTTCCATTTGTGTGTGTGTGTGTGTGTGTGTGTGTGTGTGTTTCTTGGTTTTATTTTCATGTGTGTTTAAAGAGAAAGAAAGAATATAAAAGTAAGTGGGTAGAGATGTAGAGATGATCCAGAAGGAATTAACAGAGAGGAAAAACATGGTCAAAATATATTATGTTTGAAAAGAAATTTTAAATAATAAAAAATAAGTAAAGCCAGACAATAAGTAACAGTGTAACTGTCTAGCCCTTAAGGGTGATAGGACAAGATACACTTTGAAGAAGGCTTTAAAACAAAGCCAATAAGGTTTGCTAATGGGCCATTCGTAGTATTTTAAGCAGATAAAGGATTACAGGCTTATGGCATAAACAACCAGAAAAATGAGGCTACTGTGCATAGAGATGGGGCAGAGAGAACAGAACAAAAATCTAGCTGGTTCCTGTGTCTAGTCTCATCCTGTATTCAGTGAGACTCTGTGTCCAGTTATTTTCTCCTGCAGATCAGATCTTTTTCCCTTAAAAAAAAAGAATGGACAGATAGAAAGACAAATAGATTCTGGGAATTGAACGCAGGACCTCTGGAAGAGCAGTCAGTACTCTTAATCACTGAGCCATCTCTACAGCCCTAGTGCTTCTGTTTTGAAGAACTAAGGCTTTATTCACAAGAAGTAGATATGCCATTGACTCTGAATTTGCAGAAAGTTTGATTTTTTTTTTACTTCAAGCATAAAGCTCTGAGTTTTAAAATATTTAAAAAATTTTAAGTCTGTCATATTTAGCATTTTACTATAGTCTAAACTTGGGGAGAAACCTATAGCTTGTATTGGTCACCTTTACTTCTTTAATAAATTATAATTTTTAAAGGTCTCAGTAGCGGAATAGGTAGAGGATTAAAAAAACAAACAAAACAAAAACAATGGGTACTTCAGGGAAATTCAACTTAATGGTAATCAACAGTTAGAAAGAAATTGAAATAGCATATAAACGCCACAATGAAATTCACATTTTTATAATGATTTAATTCAATTACTGTACATAACACTGAAGAGGTGAAAATCAGACTGGATAATGACAGGCTTTTCAGTGTCAACAATAATAGATTATTATTCAAGACTTGTTGAAATATGTCTTAAATATGTATCATGAACTCCCTATCAAACATGCTTCCAAGTTCAGGAAAGTATTCTTGCAAGCTGAGAGATGCAATTAGTGTACAGCACTTACCTGGCCTGTGGAGAACCCTGACTTCTATGTGCAGTGACAGAGAGCAAAATAAACATCTGTATTCTCTTTCTCTCTCTCTCTCTCTCTCTCTCTCTCTCTCTCTCTCTCTCTCTCTCTTTGGATTTTCGAGACAGGGTTTCTCTGTGTACCCCTGGTTGCCCTAGATCTCACTAAGTAGACCAGGCTAGCCTCAAACTCAGAAATCCTTCTGCCTCTGTCTCTCAAGTGCTGGGATTAAAGGCCTGCGCCACCACTGCCGGGCAACATCTGTATTCATGACCCACCCTGTGCTTTTACAATTGTTCCCTCTCTTTTCCTTTGAGAAACTCAGTTCTATCTTCTAACATCTTAAAACTAAAAGTACAGTTTAACAATAAAAGGACAAATTTCCTGTTTTGTTTCTCAGGAAGAACAGAGACATATTCAGTTTCCAATGTGTTTTGTGTAGCATCTTTCTTAAAGTTGGTTTTTCTCTGTTATAATCCATTACACAGTGCTTTGCGAAACTTAATTGTGAATGTAAGTGAAACTAAGTTCAATCAGCGTGCTTTGAAAAAGGAACTACATTAAGCACAGAACGTACAAACTACATTTAAAATCTGGTGTGAAACATTTGTATTTTCCTTTGAAAAGTTCATTTCTATCTTCTAACATCTTAAAACTAAAAGTGCAGTTCAGCAATAAAAGGACAACTTTCTTGTTGTGTCTCTCAGGAAGAACAGAGAAACTTTCAATTGCCAATGTGTTTTGTGTAGTGTGTAGTTTAAAGTAGGTTTTTCTCTGTTATAACACATTACACAGTGCTTTGCGAAACTTAAATGTGAATGTACGTGAAACTAAGTTCAATCAATGTGCTTCAATAAAGGAACTGCATTAGGCCCAGAACTTACAAACTACGTTTAAAACCTGGCAAGAAACATTCATATTTTCCTTTGAGAAACTCAGTTCTTTCTTCTAAAGTCTTAAAACTAAAAGTGCATTTCAACACTAAAAGCACAACTTTCCTGATTCCTTTCTCAGAAAGAACAAAGAAGCATTCAGTTTCCAATGTGTTTTGTGTAGAATCTATCTTAAAGCAGGTTTTTCTCTGTTATAACACATTACACAGTGTTTTGCGAAGCATAAACATGAATGTATATGAAAATAAGTTCAATCAGTGTGTTTGACAAAGGAACTACATTACACACAGAACTTTAAAATTGCATTTAAAACCTGGTGAGAAACACTCTTATTTTCCTCTTAGAAACTCACTAATATCTTCTAACTTCTTAAAACTAATAGTGAAGTTCAACACTAAAAGAACTTTCCTGATTTGTTCCTAAGGAAGAACAGAGATGCATTGAGTTTCCAATGTGTTTTGTGTAGTGTCTAGCTTAAAGTAGGTTGTACTCTGTTATACCACATTACACAGTATTTTGGGAAACTTAAATGTGAATATTCGTGAAACTAAGTTCAATCAGTGTGCTTTGATAAAGGAACTACATTAAGCACAGAACTTACAAACTACATTTAAAACTTGGTGAGGAACACTTTTATTTTTCTGTAAGTAACTCACTACAGTCTTATAACTTCTTAAAACTAAAATTGCAATTCAACACTTAAAGGACAACTTTCCTGATTTGTTCCTAAGGAAGGAGGGAAATGCATTCAGGTTCCAATGTGTTTTGTGTAACGTCCAATCCAACACTAAAGGAAAAATTTCCTGATTTGTTTCTGAGGAAGAACAGAGACACATTAAGTTTCCAATGCGTTTTGTGTAGCGTCTACTTTAAGTAGCTTTTCCTCTGTTATAACACATTAGACAGAGTTTTGCAAAATATAAATGTGAATGTACATGAAACTAAGTTCAATCAGTGTGCTTTGATAAAGGAATTACATTACACACAGAACTTACAAACTACATTTAAAACTTGGTGAGAAACACTTTTATTTTTCTGTAAGTAACTCACTACTGTCTTCTAACTTCTTAAAACTAAAAGTGCATTTCTACACCAAAAGGACAACTTTCCTGTTTGTTCCTAAGGAAGAAGAGAGATGCATTCAGTTTACAATGTGTTCTGTGTAGTTTAGTCTGTCTTATAAAAAATTACACAGTGTTGTGCAAAATGTAAATGTGAATGTACTTGAAAGTAAGTTAAATTACTGTGTGTTTGTAAAGGAAGTACTTAATGCATAGAAGTTACAAACTGCATTGAAAACCTGGTGAGAAACTCTCTTATTTTCCTCTAGGAAATGAACATCTATCTTCTAATGTATTTAAACTAACAGTGCAGTTCAAAACTAAAAGGACAACTTTCCTTATTCGTTTTTTTTTTTTTTTTGGAAGAATAGAGACACATTCAATTTCCAATGTTTTTTGTGTAATGTCTATGTTAAAGTAGTTTTCATTCTGTTATAACACATTACACAGTGTTGTGCGAAATTCAATGTGAATGTACTTGAAAGTATGTTCAGTCAGTGAGCGTTCCTAAAGGAAATACATTACACATAGACGTTACAAACTATAATGAAAACCTGATAAGAAACTCTTGATTTCCTCTAAGAAATGCACCTCTATCTTCTAAAGTCTTTAAACTAAAAGTATAGTTCAACACTTAAAGGACAACTTTCCTGATTTGTTTCTCAGGAAGAGCAGATACACATTCAGTTTCTAATGTGTTTTGTGTAGCATCTACGTTAAAGTAGGTTTCTCTCTTTTATAACACATTACACAGTGTTGTGCAAAATGTAAATGTGTATGTATTTGAAAGTAAGTTCAATCAGCGTATGTTTTTAAAAGAAATACATTATGAACACAAGTTATAAACTACATTTAAAACCTGGTGAGAAACACTATTGTTTTCCTCTAAGAAATGCACATTATCGTCTAATGTCTTTAAACTAAAAGTGCAGTTCAACACTAAAACGACAACTTTCCCGATTCATTTCTCTGGAAGAACAGAGACGCATTCCGTTTCTAATGTGTTCTGTGTACCATCAATGTAAAAGTAGTTTTCTCTCTCTTATAACACATTACACAGTGTTCTGCCAAATGTAAATGTGAATGAATGTGGAAGTAAGTTCAATCAGTGTGCGTTCCTAAAGGAAATACATCACACATAGACGTTACAAACTATATTTAAAACCTGGTGAGAACGACTCTTGTTTTCCTCTAAGAAATGCACCTCTATCTTCTAAAGTCTTTAAACTAAAAGTACAGTTCAACACTAAAAGGTATACTTTCCTGATTTGTTTCTCTGGAAGTACAGAAATGCATTCATTTTCCGATGTGTTTTCTGTAGCATCTATGTAAAAGTAGTTTTCTCTCTGTTATAACACATTACACAGTGTTGTGCGAAGTGTAAATGTCAATGTACTTGAAAGTAAGTTCAATTATTGTAAGTTTTTAAAGGAAATATGTTATGAACAGAAGTTACAAACTACATTTAAAACTTGGTGAAAAACACTCTTGTTTTCCTCTAAGAAATGCACCTCTATCTTCTAATGTATTTAAACTAAAAGTGCAGTTCAACACTAAAAGGACAATTTTCCTGATTCATTTCTCTGGAAGTACAGAGACAAATTCAGTTTGTGATGTGTTTTGTGTAGCATCTATGTAAAAGTAGTTTTCTCGCTCTTATAACACATTGCACAGTGTTGTGCAATACATAAACGTAAATGTACTTGAAGGTAAGTTCAATCAGTGTGCGTTTCTAAAGGAAAACATTACATGTAGACATTACAAATTACATTTAAAACCTAGGGAGAAACACTCTTGTTTTCCTCTAAGAAATGCACCTCTGTCATCTATTGTCTTTAAACTAAAAGTGCAGTTCAACCCTAAAAGAAAAACTTTCCTGATTTGTTTCTCTAGAAGTACAGAGATGCATTCATTTTCCAATGTGTTTTGTGTAGGATCAATGTTAAAGTTGGTTTCTTTCTTTTATACCACATTACACAGTGTTGTGTGAAATGTAAATGTGAATGTACTTGAAAGCAAGTTCAATCAGTGTGCATTCCTAAAAGAAATACATTACACATAGACATTACAAACTATAATTAAAACCTGGTGAGAAACACTCTTGTTTTCCTCTAAGAAATGCACATCTATCTTCTAAAGTCCTTAAACTAAATGTGCAGTTCAACACTAAAAGGAAAACTTTCCTGATTATTTTCTTGGGAAGAACAGAGACTTATTCATTTTGCAACGTGTTTTGTAAAGGGTCTATGTTAAAATAGTTTTCTCTCTGTTCTAACATATTACAGAATTGTGCAATAAGTAAATGTGAATGTACTTGAAAGTAAGTTCAATCAGTGTGCATTCCTAAAGGAAATACATTACATATAGGTGTTGCAAACTACATTTAAAACCTGGTGAGAAACACTCTTGTTTTCCTCTAGGAAGTCCACCTCTATCTTCTAACATCTTTATAGTAAAAGTGCAGTTCAACCCTAAGAGGACAACTTTCCTGATTTGTTTCTCAGGAAGAACAGAGACACATTCAGTTTACAATGTGTTTTATGTAGAGACAATGTTAAAGTAGATTTCTCTCTTTTATAACACCTTAAACAGTGTGGTGTGAAATGTAAATGTGAATGTACTTGAAAGTAAGTTCAATCATTGTGCGTTCCTAAAGGAAATACATTACACATAGACGTTACTAACTATATTTAAAATCTAGTGGGAAACACTCTTCTTTCTTCTAAGATATGCACCTCTAAATTCTAAGGACATTAAACTAAAAGTGCAGTTCAGCACTAAAAAGAGAACTTTCCTGATTTGTTTCTTTGGAATAACAGAGAAGCTTTCAGTTTTCAATGTGTTTTGTGTAGTGTCTATGTTAAAGTAGTTTTCTTTCTGTTATAACACATTACACAGTGTTGTGCGAAATGTAAATGAGAATGTACTTGCAAGTAAGTTCAATCAGTGTGCATTCCTAAAGGAAACAAACTACACATAGACATTACAAACTTTATCTAAAACATGGTAAGAAACACTCTTGTTTTCCTCTAAGAAATGCACCTCTATCTTCTAACATATTTAAACTAAAAATGCAGTTCAACACTAAAAGGACTACTTTCCTGATTTGTTTCTGAGGAAGAACAGAGATGCATTCAGTTTCCAATGTGTTTTCTGTAGGATCAATGTTAAAGTAGTTTTCTCTCTGTTATAACAAATTATACAGGGTAGTGCTAACTTTAAATGTGAATGTTCTTGAAAGTAAGTTCAGACAGTGTGTATTCCTAAAGGAAATACATTACACATAGACATTACAAACTATATTTAAAACCTGGTGAGAAACACTCTTGTTTTCTTCTAAGAAATGTACCTCTATCTTCTTAAGTCTCTAAACTAAAAGTGGAGTTCAACACTAAAAGGACCACATTCCTGATTCGTTTTTCAGGAAGAACAGAGATGCATACAGTTTCCAATGTCTTTTGGGTAACATCTATGTTTAAGTAGGTTTCTCTCTATTATAACACATTACACAGTGTTGTACGAAATGTAAATGTGAATATACTTCAAAGTAAGTTCAATCAGTGTATGTTTGTAAAGGAAATACATTATGAACAGAAGTTGCAAACTACATTTAAAACCTGGTGAGAAACACTCTTGTTTTCCTCTAAGAAATGCACCTCTATTGTCTAACGTCTTTAAACTAAAAATGCTTTCAACACTAAAAGGAAAACTTTCCTGATTTGTTTCTCTGGAAGTACAGAGACAAATTCAGTTTCTGATATGTTTTGTGTAGAATCTATGTAAAAGTAGTTTTCTATCTCTTATAACACATTACATTGTGTTTTGCAACACGTAAATATAAATATACTTGAAAGTAAATTCAATCAGTGAGGTTTGATAAAGGAAATACATCAAGTTTTCCTCTACAAAACAAACCTCTATCATCTAATATCTTTAAACTAAAAGTCCATTCGACACTAAAAGGTAAACTTTCCTGATTAGTTTCTCAGGAAGAAAGGAGACACATTCATCTTCCAATGTGTGTTGTAGATTGTCTATGTTAAAGTAGTTTTCCTTCTGCTATAACACATTACACAGTCTTGTGTGAAACGTGAATGTGAATATATGTGAAAGGAAGTTCAATCAGTGTACAGTCGTAAAGGATATCCATTACACATAGAAGTTACAAACTTCCTTTAAAACCTGTTTCCTTTTCAAAATGCACCTTTATCCCCTAATGTGATTAAACTAAATGTACATTTAAGCACTAAAAGTAACACGTTCCTGCTTAGTTTTTCTGAGAAGCACACCCACATTCACTCTGCACTGTGTTGTGTGTACTGTCTATGTTAAATTAGTTCTCTTTCAGCTATAACTTATTGCAAACAGTCAGAGAAATGTGAATGACAATGCATGTAAAAGTAAGTTCAAACAACGTCCTGTCATAAAGTAAATTAATTAAACAAAGAAGATACTAACTGCTTCTGAAACACGGCGAGAAAAACTGTTGGGTTCCTCTACAAAACACTCCTCTATTGCCTAATATCTTTAAACTAAAAGTCCAATCAAACACTAAAGGAAAACTTTCCTTATTAGTTTCTCAGGAAGAACAGAGACGCATTCAATTTCCAATGTGTTTTGTGTAGCAACTATGTTAAAGAAGGTTTCTTTCTGCAATAACATTACACAGTATTGTGCGAAATGTTAATGTGAATGTAGGTGAAAGTAAGTTCAGTCAGTGTCTGGTCACAAAGCAATACCATTACGCATACAAACTGCTATCAAAACCTGGTGAGAAACACTCTTTGTTTCCTTTTCAAAATGCACCTTTATCCCCTAATGTATTTAAACTAAATATACAGTTAAGCATTAATAGGAACACTTTCCTGATTACCTATTCTGAGAAGAACACCCTTCTTTACTCTGTACTGTCTTTTGTTTATCGCCTATGCTAAAGTAGTTCTGCTTCCACTGTAATATATTGCACACAGAGAAATGTGAACGCCAAAGTATGTTAAAGTAAGTTCAAACAATGTCCTGTCATAAAGTAAATCAATTATGCATAGAAGTTACTAACTGCCTTTGAAACATGGAGAGAAGCACTGTTGGTTTCATCTACAAAATACACCTCTATCGCCTAATATCTTTAAACTAAAACTCCAATTGACACTAAAAGGTAAACTTTCCTGATTAGTTTCTCAGGAAGAAAGAAGACTCATTCATCTTCCAATGTGTGTTGTGTAGTGTCTATGTTAAAGTAGTTTTCTCTCTGCTATAAAACATTACACAGTCTTGTGTCAAACATGTATGTGAATGTACGTGAAAGTAAATTCAATCTGTATACGGTCATAAAAGAAATCCGTTACACATAGAAGTTACAAACTGCTTTTAAAAACTGGTAAGAAAAACTTTGTTTCCTTTTCAAAATGCACCTTTATCCCCTAATGTGATTAAACTAAATGTACATTTAAGCACTAAAAAGAATACTTTCCTCATTAGTTTTTCCGAGATGAAGTCTTACATTCACTCTGCACTGTGTTTTGTGTAGCATGTATGTTAAAGTAGCTCTCTTTGCACTATAAGGCTCTGCACACTTTCAGAGAAATGTTAAGTGCCAAAGTATGTGAAAGTAAGTACAAACAATTTCCTGTCATAAAGTAAATCAATTATGCATGGAAGTTACTAACTGCCTTTGAAACATGGTGAAAAACACTATTGGATTCCTCTAGAAAACACACCTAATGTCTATAAACTAAAAGTCTAATTGAATACTAAAAGGAAAACTTTCCTTATTAGTTTCTCAGGAAGAACAGAGACGAATTCAATTTCCAATGTGTTTTGTGTAGCGTCTATGTTAGAGTAGTTTTCTTTCTGCTATAACAGATTACACAGTGTTGTGTGAAACGTGAATCTGAATGTGCATGAAAGTAAGTACAATCAGTGTCCGGTCATAATGGAAATCCATTATGCATAGAGGTTAAAAACCGCCTTTAAAACCTAGTAAGAAACAATCTTCCTGCCCTCTACAAAACACACCTTTATCACCTAATGTGTTTCAACTAAATGTACAGTTCGGAACTAAAAGGAACACTCTCCTAATTAGCTTTTCCGAGAAGAACACCTGCATTCACTCTGCACTGTGTTTTCTATAGCATCAATGTTAAATAAGTTCTCTTTGTGCTATAACACACTGTATATAGTCAGAAAAATATGAATCACTATGTATGTGATTTTAAGTTCAAACAATGTCCTGTCATAATGTAACCCAATTACACATTGAAAGTACTAACTGCCTTTGAAACATGGTTATGAACACTGTTGGGTTCCTCTAGAAAACATCTCTATCACCTAATGTCTTTAAACTAAAAGTCCAATTGAACACTATAAGGAAAATTTTCCTGATTGATTTCTCAGGAAGAACAGAGACTCATTCAGTTTCCAATGTGTTTTTTGTAGCGTCTATGTTAAAGTAGTTTTCTGTATGCTATAACACATTCCACAGTGTTGTGTGAAACATGAATGTGAATGTATGTGAAAGTAAGTTCAATCAGTGTCTGGTCATAAAGGAAATCCATTACTCATTGAAGTTACAAACTGTGTTAAAAACCTAGTGAGAAACCCTTGGTTTCCTCTACAAAACACACCTTTATCATCGAATGTGTTTACACTAAATGTACAGTTAAGCACTAAAATGAACAATTCCCTGATCAGCTTTTCCAAGAACACCCACATTCACCCTGCACTTTGTTTTGTCTACTGTCTGTGTTAAAGTAGTTCTCTTTCTGCTATAACACTTGCACACAGTCAGAGAAATTTGAATGCCAAAGTATGTGAAAGTAAGTTCAAACAATGTCCTGTCATAAAGTAAATCAATTACTCATAGAAGTTAGTAACTGCCTTTGAAACATGGCGAGAAACACTGTTGTTTTCCTGTACAAAACACACCTCTCTCTCCTAATGTCCTGTCAATTCTTTCTGGCACTCAGTTATATCATCACTTACCTGCCAGCTGATCAGGAGTTTGCACATTGGTGTTCCTTTTCCTTGAACTAGGAGTAATCCATTGAAAATAGCCTCTACCAATCCCGATTTTTGACATGATACCTGCTCAAAATGATAAGAGTGGCAGTTCAGGTTGTGTCACTCCTGGTCACTGTAGGAGTAGCTATAGGTGCTGGTACTGGACCAGCAGGGCCAACTCCTTCCCTAATCCTATACAGGAAGTTCTCTTGCTGACTTGACTACGTTTTTCAGGAGTGTCTGAAACAATGCTGACCATCCAGAAACATATCGACTCTTGGCCGGCGACTAGATGTCCTGACAGCTAAAGAAGGTGGTCTTTGCCTGTTTCTCCCAGAAGAATACTGTTTCTATGTCAACAAATTTTGGATAGTAAGAAATAAAATCCAGCAGCTACAATTAGACATCCAAAATTTCAGGGAACAATGTGAGGCCTCCAATTCCTAGTTTTTTTGAAAACCTTATATGGGAATGGATATTGCCCTTCATAACACCTCTTCTCCTCATTTTCCTGGCGTTACTATTTCCTCCCTGCCTTTTAACCTTGTTTCCACATCACGTCAATGAAAAATTCCAAAAATTTCTAACCAAACAATTAATCAGTCCCTTTTACAGGATTACCAGCCTCTGTGCATAGAGGAGCCTTAACAAATGACTATCAAGCAGACCCTGGCCAGACAGTGTTGGCACATGCCTTTAATCTCAAAACTTAGGAGGCAGAGGCAGGTGGATTTCTGAGTTCAAGGCCAGCCTGGTCTACAGAGTGAGTTCCAGGACAGCAAGGGCTACACAGAGAAACCCTGTCTTGAAAAACCAAAAAAAAAAAAAAATAAGTGCACCCCAATGGTGAAAGTCAGCTACACAGCAAATTGATGAAGCCCCTAAACAGTATGAAGGGGTTTAAGAGATCTGATACCCTATCCCCCTTTCACCATCAGCTAATACACACACACACACACACACACACACACACACACACACACACTCTTTTCCCTCTTTATTAGAAAAAAAGGGAGGTATATTAGCATAAGAAGTGGTTTACAAGTATCCTATGAATCCAGCAATGACATCATCCTTAGACAACAAGGTCCCCTTGCATCTTTGCCATGACAACCAGCACACACTACTTGTGCACGGTGATGTGCATGATCAATTACCTGGCATCTACATCAAAGCCTGAATAAAAGACAGAGACTCCATCCCCATAAAAAACAGAGACTCCATCCCCTTGCCCTCTTTTTCTTCTTCTCCTCTATTCTTTCCCCATCTAATAAAAAACCCTTCTTGTAAGATTGTGCTGGTCTGGAGTGATGTATCCAGAAAGGAACCACCTTTCAACTGAGTTTGTTTGCATTCAGAAAGGAGCCTGTGATGGTTAGTGTTAAGAATTTCACACAAGCTAGAGTCATTTGGGAAGAAGGATTCTCAATAGACAAAATAGCTTCATAAGACTGGTCTGAAGGCAAATCTGTGGTTCAGTTTCTTAATAGTGATTTTTTGTGACTTGCATGGCTTGAATTCTCAAACCTCAGTAGAGCCTATGAAGAATGAAGGGAAGATCTACACAGAAACAAACATTCAGTAAAATTAGGAAATGTTCTAACACCCCCCTACCCAACTAAGAACTTCACTATGTTTATTAGATATGGCTTAGAGGTAGGACTTAGCTAGTCTCTCTGGGAGGTCTCTTAGGTGACTGCTTTCAAGCTGTAAACATCATTGGGGAGGAAGCTGCAGTTGCTATCTTGCACACCCTGATCAATCTTTTATAAAAACCCAGACTCAGACTCACAAGGAAGGCTATGTCATTTCTCTTGGGCCTGGTCCATATAAGAAGACAGCTTTGCTAAATGTTCTATATGTCCAAGTCTTTGAAATTTCTAGCATGTCATGACCTTGTCAAAATACACATTATTCAGGAATTCCTCTGCACCATACAGTGATTGATATTAGAGGACCCAGCCAATGCAGGTGGTACCATGATCTAGGACTGAGCAAAGCAATGCAGACCAAGCCAGTAAACAGTAATCCTATATGACCTCTGCGTTAGATCCTGTCTCAAGACCCCAGTTCATCAGAATGACTTTATTTAAGTACATAGGTCCCACAAGGCAATGTGGCTTTGCACGTCTGTGCAAGGGACAGGCTTGGACTAATAGAGGTGAGCTGGTTAAGCACACTGCAGTCTATGGGTTGCTGTCATTCAAGAAACTAGTGGGGCTGGGCTGTCAGCTCAGACCTGGCCTGCTGTGTCTCTCTCTCTCTCCGGGGTAGGCAGGCATCCTGGTGCTGAGGCCCGAGTCTCTCTCTCTCCTGCTGGGGCTGGCCTCTTTGCTGCTTGGTGCCTTAATTAAAAGGGAGGCAATGTATGAATGAGTAATTTTATTGTAGGAAGGGGAAATATGCTGGTTGAGTAGAGGGAAAGAAAGGAGAGGAAAGAGAGAGAGAGAGAAAGGAGAAGAGGAAGAAGAGAACAAAGACCAGAGAGGAGAGAGAGCAAGAGGTTAAGAGTTAGTAAGAGCGAGAGGGATAAGAGAAGAGAACAAGAGAGTGAGAGAACAAGAATTAAGAGAGAGAACAAGAGAAGAACAGAGTGAGAGAGAACAAGAGAGAAAGAGAACAAGAGAAGAAGAGAGTGAGGAGGGGGCAAACCACCCCTTTTATTGTATGGGGAGTAGCATGCCTGGTTTGTGGTCAGATGACCTTGTGTAAGGTCCAGCTAGAATGCTGGGAGTTTGAGGCAGCGTCTGCCTGATAGAGTACACATCTCCTGCAGGGGCAGCTGTGAGGGGTCTGGGCTGAAATCTGAGCCATGTTCTCAGGAGCAATTCAACCAATGTTTCCATCCCTCTTGAGCAGATGCTCAGTGGGTCTCCAGAGTTCGAAGTGGCTCTACTGGACTCTGGCTGTCAGAACTGCTCACTGCCCCACAGGTTGCCACACAGATTCCACACACAATAGCTTCACTTTACATCTGGCAGAGGCATAAAATGGTGGAGAAAGAATACTATCTGGAATCTGGAACTGAGATGAGACTTGGTATCACTGATGATGGTGTTGGTGAAGACAGGCTCACCATAGCTTTGTATTGAGTACAAAGGCCCTTGTACCACTTCTGAGAGCAAGGCTGGAGCCGATCAAATAGCACCTTAGTTTAGCCCTTTCTCTTCATTCTGACCAAACCAGAATGGGCCTCCCTGACGCTTTGACTTAGTTGCCTGGTCAATTAGAGTGGCAAAAGGCAGCATGGTTAATTGGAGCTTGCTCTGTGTTAAAGGGTCTCGATCTCCAACACTCCTCCCTCACAAGGGGCCTCTGCCAAAGAGTGATCCTATTTCTTTTCTTAGAAAATCCAACCACAATCAGCCTTCTTGGTCTAGAGCAGTGAGTAAGTGGGGCTAGGAGAAAGGAAGAGGCTGGCTATGGTGCCCTCATGTGCAGCCTCCAATCTCACAGGGTACTGAGGCCCATGACTTCTGTCAGTTCACCATCAGCAAGGAAGGACAGAGTCCCTGATATTGTGGAAAGCCTAGGTGCTGTAAACATTAATGTAAGCTAGGTGACCAGTGGGTAGAAGACAGAGATCCCTCTCTGTAGTCCCTTAGTGAACAAACACAACAATAAATAAAACCTTGTTGATGGCATCAAAACCGGGATATATAAGAAGAAAACAGCAGGACCTGGAGCCCACAGTCCTTACATTGTCCCAGGACCCGTGGCTGTGGCTGGGGCTTGTAAGTTAACCCTGAAGCTATCTCTTGTCCTCAAATGCTCAGAGTTGTCCTAATTCCTACCTGGTTCCCAGGTAGAAATGAGTGTATCCTGCTTTTCCTGAACCCAGGCTATAACAACTGCTAGAGTACTGTGTTAGTCTCCCAAAACCAAACTGAAACAAAACCAGACATGCTCCAGTTCTCTCCTGATCCTGAGGTATAGGCAGCACAGAATGACAAACAGGAGAGACAGCAGCTGCCTCCGGCCTCAGGGCACTCTGGGGCGAGGTGGGGCCAGCCCAACCTAGATTGGCAGCAGCAAGGTCTCTCTTTGGTAGTAACCATAGATCCACACAGCTAGACAAAGACCTGGCTGAGAACAGAGTGAGTCTCTTCCAGAGCTCTTCTAGTAAGAGGCCAGTTAGTAGTCAAACCCCAGATCTCAGGTCATCATCACCATGGTGGGTAGTTCAATGTCCTCCGGGCCACATGGCACTTGATAGTCACATACACTCAGACCATACCCACACACTCACTCATACATACACACAGGCAGTTCCTCTCAAACACTCCAAATCAAGAAAGCCAGTTTTAAAGTGGAGGTAACATCAGTGGTGGTGATGTTGATTTTCCTGTGGATGGACCGGGCACCATCTTCTTCATATTCCTTTTGAGAGACCCACATCTTCTTAAAGGCATCCAGAGAAGCAAGGATAGAGCCTACAATCAATGTGGAATACAGCTTCTCCTGGGGTGCAGATATTCTGATCTTCACATATTTTGGAACTAGTTTCTTCATTTCAGTAGCCAGTCTCCAAACCTATGAACAGAGTAGAATCTCCTGAGACGACAATGTTGGAAAAAAGTGTACATTGTAAGTCCATGTCTGACTTCTGGATAGGAAACACCAGTACTTCATGGATACCTCCACTCTCCTCAACAATCAAGTCTGGCCTGAACAACAGCTCAGCGGCCCTGAACCTGGCAGGGCCGATCTCAATGGTAAGGCCATCAGCAGGTAGTAGTGAGCCTTCTCCATCTTCAGTGGGGGTTTATGGATAGGTATCAAGCTCTTTCCTTTATGGCCTTGACAATCTCAAACTTGGAGGAGGAATTGAAATCATAGCCCTCCTCTAATAGGTAGAGGCAGGAGAAATGTGAGACATCTTGGCCAGCAATGTCGATGTGCCTGATGGAGTGAGGTATGGTGAAGCCTTCATAAATCAGGACCACATGGGTGATGCCTCTCCAGAATCTAACACCAGGCCTGTGGTTCTGCCTGTGGCATAAAGTCTAAGCACAGCTTGCATAGAGATGAAGAGAGCTAGCACATTGAAGGTCTCAAAGAAAACTTCTGTAGCTCATTCCTGGTTTTTCCAAGGGTTTAAAGGTGCCTCTGTCAGCAGCACAGACAGCTGCTCTGAGAAATTCTGCAGCTGGTCTTTAGAATGGACATACAGCTAGATGCATTACATGTCATTCCAGTCCTTGATGATGCCATGTTCCATGGGGTAGCAGACTAACAGCAACCCCAGTGCCCCTCAGCTTTGGGGCCAATGAAGATGTCACCTTTTCCTGTTCATCTCCCCCTTTTCTGTTTTTTAAAAGAGAGATGTCATTAGAATAAATGTCTACTATGTTGGGATAAGTGTAGAGGCTTTGGAGTGATTGTGTCATTTGTGGTGAAAATTTTGGGTGGGTAGAAGTATCAGAAGAAATCATAGGACAGAGGAGTAACAGTTAAGACAGAGGGTGAGGAGAGTAGGCAAGGCAAGAGATTACAGAAACAATTTTCCATGGATAATACAGTTTGAGGGTAAAAACATCAGTTTTGAACACCAATGAATGGATTCTAGATAGACATTATGTTTTCCTTACTATCATATAACTTCCCCCAAGTTCAGCAGCCATTTGGCTTGGCAAGAGAGTTCATTTGTAGTTACAAGGTCTTAAGTCTGCTGTCTGTCCTCAGGTTCAGTTCGTGTCTAGGGAGCTTTCAGTCAGATGAGGCATCTGGAAGAAGGCTGTCCTGTTGTTTGCAGGCCCCAGGAGACGGTGTTGTCTCTGATGGATATGTGGCTGCTATATCTGCAGGCCCCAGGAGACCAAATGGTCTCTGATGGATCTATGGCCGCTATGTCTGCAGACTCCAGGAGACTTTATGGTCTCTGATGGATCTTGTAGCTGCAGACCCTGTCCTCCCTTGTGGAGGTGAACCTATAAAATAATTACAACAGAAGAGCAGGATCCTAACAGAAGAATGTCTGCAGTGTTTGGGAGCATTGTTAGGACCTTAGAAAGCAAGGGTTCGTGAAGGATTTAGTCCTGGAAGGAATCTTTAAAGTCTATTTCACGTGGCTGTGGGAAAAAATCTTGTCTCTGGGATAGGCAGTAACAGTTTGTCTGTGAAAGGAAACTGGTTGTTAATTAAGATTGAAGGATGGTAGTTGATTTAACCTGTGGAAGTAGATTAGGTGACTTAAGAAATCTTAAGCAAGTTGAAAACTTTTAAACATTCAAGTGGAAAAGCAAGAAAATTTTTCGTTGAAAATTCAAATTTAAGGGGTACAAGTGAATAAAAACCTCCGGTGCAGCAATTTTGGCTGGCTTAGATGGGTAGGCTGTGTAGCAGCAAGCAGGGTAGGGATTCCCTGTTTATTTTTCCTTGAAAAGCAAAGGATAAAGTTTAAAGGTTGAGTGAGAGGTTTTTGGCTGGAGCTGTAGGTTGTAAATTAGCTGACAGGTAGGCGGAGCTCAGAGTTCAGAGGCAGCATTGAGGTCTGGAGGAGGGGTTAAGATTAGAGTTTTCACGCCTTCTTGGATCAAACAAAGGGAGGCGGAGCCAAGAAGTCCGTGCAGCCTGCTTTTCCAAGGGATGGAGGGAGAGAGGAGAGAGAAAGGAATGCCCAGTTTTTGAGCTAGTTCACTCACAGTTTACGATGTCTGCCTGTTTGTAGTCAAAGGGGCAAGGCTGAGTTTCTCCCGAGTACAGAGTGCTTTTCTCCTGCGGAGCTCTTTTTACAACAGCACTACCAAGGGAAACTGCTGGGTGCAATCACTTAGGCAGCAAAGGAACAAAGGGTTAGGATAGTGTGACTCTACACTTGGGTCAGGGCTGACCGGACAAGTGCAAAGCTCCTGTCTGCGTACTTTACCTCAGTCCGGGGGGGCGCTGTGTGTCCCAGTCCACGGTAGGTTGACGTAGAGGCAGGTGAAGGGAGGGGTCCCGTAGCCTGTGAGAAGGCAAGGGACGAGGGTTTCCAGACGCCACTGGGCAACACGCCGCAGGATGCCGCTGGGGTCTGGAATCGAAGGATCAAAGGCTTGGGGGAAAGTAGTAGTGAAGGTGTTCTGTCTGCCCGCATCTGTCCACCAATTGCTGTTCCAATAAGGTGGTGGAGGGAGCCTGGGTTGTGGCCCAGGCCCGGCCTGCTGTGGCTCTCTCTCCCTGGGTGGCTGAGGGCCTTGGTGGTGAGGCCCAGGTCTCTCTCTCTCCTCCCGGGTCCTGGCCTGTTTGCTGCACGGCGCCTTAATTAAAAGGAGGCAATGTATGAATGAGTTATTTTATTGTAGGAAGGGGAAATATGCTAGTTGAGTGGAGAGAAGGAAAGGAGAGGAAGGAGAGAGAGAGAGAGAGAGAGAGAGAGAGAGAGAGAGAGAGAGA
>JADRCD010183513.1:0-18205 GCA_019843815.1 Montemys delectorum
GGGTGGAGAACCCTCTCCAGGCAAAGGGGATAGGGATGGAGTGAAGAACTCTGGGAAGTGGAGACTGATGGGAGGGGCAACATTTGAAATTTAAATAAGTAAAATACTTAATTAAAAAACAAAACAAACATTATTACTACTGGGTGTTGGTAGAGCATACTTTTGATCCCTGCACTTCCGAAGGCAGAGGCAGGTGGGTCTTTTTGAGTTTGAGACCAGCCTGGTCTCAAGTGAGTTCCAAGAACAACCAAACCTAAGGTGAAAATGGTGGCATTTGCTTATAACCTCAGTGCTGGGGAGATGGAAAAGGCACCTGAGGTTTACTGGCCAGCTAGCCTAGCCTAACTTATTTGACAAGTTCCAGGACAGTAAGCGACCCTTCTCACTCCCTGTCTTAGTGGTTATGTAGGTATGGTGGCCTAAAGTCTTAAGCAGTAGTCTTCGGCAGTTTATGCTCTGAGAGTTGAGAAGGGTCACATGAGTAAAGTATATAATCCCAAGGACCAGGAGACAAGCCGCATGTGGCAGAAGCATGGGTTCCATAGTGGTGTATAGACAAATAACAATAGGCAGTGTAGTGTAGTGATTAATCTGAAGTAAACTCACTCCTACCCTCCATACCTGAGGAGGTCACAAAGGCCTCCTCATGCCTGAAACAATGCCATGGGTTTTAAGAAACATCACAAGACTCTTGTCCTGTTTTCTTTTCTTCCTTTCTCTCTCTCTCTCTCTCTTTCTTTTTTTGGGGGGAGGGGGGAGTTGGTTTTTGGTTTTAGATTTTTTGAGACAAGGTTTCTCTGTGTAGCCTTGGCTGTTCTGGAACTCACTCTGTAGACCAGGCTGGCTTCAAACTTGGTCTCTCAAGTGCTGGGATTAAAGGCGTGTGCCACCACTGCCCGGCCTTGTCCTGTTTTCTTGGAGTTTTCTCATAAGCATTCAGAATTCTCCTCACATGATGCCACTCTTGGACTGTGTACCAAGAGTGGTGCATACCCTTAATCCCAGCACCAGGGAACAAAAGCAGGAGGTTCTCTGTGAGTTCAAGGCCAGCCTGGTCTACCTAGCAAGTTTCAGGTCAGCTAGGACTGCACAGTGAGGTACTATCTCAATAAACAAATAAACAAATGGATAAATATCATTGCTTTTTATGATAAATAATAAAGTTGCCTCTCTACCCCTAATTCAGATCTTTGGTACTTTTTGTTTGTAACTTTAGAATCTTCAGTACCTGAAATTGTATGAATTCTGAGGCAAAGCAAGAAAGTCAGGACCAACAATGGCTCAGTAGGTGAGGGTACTAAAAACCTGAGTTTGCTCTCTAGAACACACATGGTAGATAGAAAGAAACAATGGCCTTAAGTTGTCCTTCACACGTGTACACACATACATACCACACCACACCACACCATACCACAAGACATCACACACACTCAATCAACTAAAATAAATGTTAAAAAACAAAGTGTAACTGGGCACAGTGGCATACATAATCTCAACATGAGACAGGGTTTCAAGTTCCAGGATCACTTGTGTGCTTAGGGGAACTTTGATTTAAGGAGAAAGAAGAAGAACAGGAAAGAGAAGACGAGGAAATTGATGGTGAAATTGAAGAACAGGAGGGAAGGAAAGAGGGGGTGCTGAGCAAGAGTGCAGTGTCCAGTGTCATTTGTCTCATACTCAAGGCTTGACCGGGCACTCCTCCACAACCTCGAGCTATTCATTTAATTTCACTGCTTAAGGTAATACATAATATTCAAAAGCACTTGATAACTAATGGTCTGCAGATGGATGCGTACTCCTTAGGTAAGCTTCTGGAGAGAATGGCAAGTCCAGGAAGTGTGCTCAGGTGGTACACTGGTGAAGGTGCACAGCTTTCTTTTTCTTTTCAGGTAAAGAACTTGTCTTCGGACACCCTTCTCCAGCAGCATGATGACCTGAACCTGGCTTTGGACAGCTGCTATAGTGGAGATATAGTAGTCATTTTCCCAGGAGAATATCAAGCTTCAAATCTCGCCTTGCTGACTGATGACATCACAATAAAGGGTGAGCAGGAAGTCCTTTGCAGTTTTATTACAGCAACATAGATGAGCCAAACTGTGTACTTAGAAGCATATTGTTCATACTTCATTGAACAATCAGAAACAAGAACTGCTCATCTGTCTTAAAATCCCAACATGCCTTTTACACTAAAGACCATGTTGCTTATGCTGGTCTCAAACTTTTGACCTTTCCCTGAATAGGCTTGTTGAGTGGTACGAACTACACTGTACCCAATGGTTCATCATATTTTCTTTTCTTTTCTTTTTCTTTTTCTTTTTTTGTAGTGCTTGGGATTGAACAAAGGGCCTTGCACCTGCTTAGGCAAGCACTTCACCACTGTGCTATAGCCCCAAACAATATTGGTCATATTTTTTTATACTTTTATGTATATTTCTACTAAAATACTTGTGTTAACTTTGAAAGAAGCACACTCCTATTGTCCAGTGGGAGTGAAAAAGAATAGTGAACTTATACTCTACCTATGAGTTTTGAAAATTCAAGCAAATCTTTACTATAACAGTATCTTACCAAACAATCTGGATAATACTGATTGTATAAATACTTTAAAACAGATGTAGCCTTCTTGATTTTAAATTTTGGACAATTGCTTTAGTTAGAGAAAATTATTGGTATGATTATTCTAAGATTCTCTGCCGTGTGTGTGTGTGTGTGTGTGTGTGTGTGTGTGTGTGTGTGTGCATGCGTGAATTCAGAGGTCAGAAGACAGCTCTAAGGAGTACGTTCTCTCGTTCCACTGTGTGAGCCCTAGAGATAGAACAGGGATCATCAGGCTTGGCAACAAATGCCTGTACCTTTACCCACCGAGTCGTTGCTATGGTAACTGATATAGATCAGAAAGCAAGTTAAGATGAAGTGCATTTTTTTTGTCTTAGACATCTATACACAAGTATTGATCATATGAAAATATATGAGATTTAGAAGCTGGGTGGGTATGGTGCCTCATGCCTGTAATCTCAACACTAGGAAGCTGAGCCATGAATTTAAAGCCAGCCTGGGCTACATAGTGAGGTTTAGAACAGCCTGGGTTAAGAGTAAGATTTTGTAACTGTAATTGTTATTTTTTTATTTATTATTATTACTACTGGTAATAACTAGTGGGATGAGTATGTTGAATAAATACTGCAAGTGTAGTTAGGTTGATTATAAACATAGGTTCCAACATCAAGTCATCAACTTAATTTCCAAAGATAATTTTATAGGTGTGAGTGGGGAGATAGCTCAGAGGATAAAGGGTTTACTGTGCAAATGAGAATCCTGAGGTTCCCCTGTGCCATATGACTAGGAGCTAGGCAAGTGGTGACAGGTCCTGGGACTTACTGGCCAGTTAGTCTAGTTGAAACAGTGAAATCCACATATAACAAGAGGCCTTCTCTAAAAATGGCATAGAAAGTAATGAAGGAAGATATCTGATCTTTACCTCTGGCCTCCACACGCACAGTGAGCACAACTTCACACCTACCTACGTATGTGAGTATATATGATTGCATTATATGAAAATAGCCAATTAGTTGATAGTGAATATATATATATATGTATGTATATATATATATATATATATATATATATATATATATGTCTTGATGAAAATAAACAGAAATATATCATTGAATTACTAAATAACTTGGAAATTTTAGACTCCTAATTTGTTTTTCTCTATGCATCAGGAGTTGGAAAGAGAGAAGAAATTATGATTACTTCTGAACCTTCGCATGACAGTTTTGTGGTATCCAAAGCTGATAATGTGAAGCTAATGCAGCTTTCTTTGATACAACAAGGGACAGTTGATGGCATTGTGGTGGTAGAGTCTGGTCACCTGACTCTTGAAAACTGCTTGCTAAAGTGTGAAGGGACAGGAGTGTGCGTTCTTACAGGGGCTTCACTGACGATCACAAACAGTGAAATAACTGGTGCCCAGGTACTTCCTTCTATAACATTGTAGCTTTATATGACTATAAGTAACAATTTGGAGTCATCCTGACTTGAAAAGGTAACAGCCAGGGGTGGTGGGAGACAGAGGCAGCAGATCTCTGAGTTGGAAGCCAGCCTGGTCTACATAGTGAGTTCAACAACCAGGGCTGCATAAAGAAACTCTGTCTTGAAAAACAATGCAACAACAACAACAACAACAAATCACCCAAAGATAACAATTATGTGCATGTTTGGGTGTAGGAGTGTAAGTATGCACATCTCATGGAACACGTGTGGAAGTCAGGGACAATCTTGGGCATGAGTTCTTACTTTCTACCTTGTTTCAAACAGAAACAATGTCTGTAATTAAAATTGTCTAATTTATTTATTTGGTTTTTTGAGACAAAGTTTTCCTATGTAATAGCTCTTGCTAGCCCGGAGCTAGCTCTGTAGAACAGACTGGCTTCAAATTCATAAAGATGTGCCTCTGCCTCCCAAATGCCAGGACTAAAGGTGTGAGTCATCAAGCCCAGCCTAAAATTGTTCTGTTGCTGTTGTTGTTACTGAGTGCATTCATTTGTGTGTGTGCACGCATGTGTGCACACATTTGCAAGCTGTATGTGCTCTGTGTGCAAGTATACGCACAGGTAAATTTTCAGTAGTTGAGTCTCCCTTGCTACCATGCGCTCTGGGCAGTGCTGTTCACTGCTGTTACACTCACCAGGTTAGGTGACTTGTAATTGTCTCAAGCTTATCAGATGTTTACATTACCATTCCTAACAGTAGCAAACTTACACTTATAAAGTAGCAACAAAATAATTTCATGGTTTATCATCACCTGAGGAACTCGTTAAAGGGTTGCTGCATTAGCGTTTCTGTTATCTCTGCCTCCCATACCATCACAGAAGCACCAGGGCTACAGGCAGCGTGCGCTCATGCCCGGCTTTGCCCTCAGTTCCTATGGTTTGGATTCAGGTTCTCACACAAGTGCTTTTCCCCAGTCTCTAAAAGACTGTTTCTTAGCTTTCCACAAACTATAACTCAGCTTAGAAAGAGGGAGACAAAGGGCTAGAGAGATGCCTTGTTAGAGAATGCACTGGTCTCACAGAGAATCTGAGTTTAGTTTCTCTGCAGAACCCACTTCGGGCAATTCATATAACCATGTGTAACTCCACCCCAAGTGATCTGATGCCACCCTCTGTATTCTGTAAGCACCTGTGTTAGCATAAACATGTGTCTGGACATATAAACAAACATGCATAAATGCCTTTAAAAAAAAAAAAGATATGACAGGCATGGTGGCATACTTATAATTCTTGCTCCCAAGAGGCAGAACCTTTTTCTAACTTGTGTTGTCTGTTTTGAATTTCAGGGTGCTGGTGTTGAACTATATCCTGGGAGCATAGCCATTTTGGAAGGGAATGAGATTCATCACTGTAATAATCTCAGAACCAGTGACAGTTCCAAAAGCACCTTAGGTGGTGTTAGCATGAAGGTATTGTCTTAGTGCTTTTTGTTTGTTTTGAGACAGGATCTCACTATGTACCCTGACTGGCCTGGAATTCTGTAGACCAGATTGGCCTGAAACACATTAAGATCTACCTGTCTCTCTTTCCCAAGTGCTGGGGTTAAAGGTGTGTACCATGAATGGCTTGTCTTAGTTCCTACTAGAGAAATGTTCTAAGAGTTTTAGGTAGGGCAGGTTTTAGTTTCTTTTCCTGTTGCTGTAATAAAATACTATGACAAAAGGAACTTGAGAGCAAGGGTTTATTTAGCTCACAGTTCAAGGATATGGTTCATCATAGCAGGGTCTAAGCAACAGGAGCCTAAGGCAGCTGGTTACATTGTATCCATCATCACAAGAAGAGTAATTGAATGCTTATTGTTCAAGCTTGATGTCTCCTTTTTATGAAGTCTAGGACCTAGACCCAGGGAATGGTGCCCTATGGGTATTCCCACGTCAATTAACCTAATCAGTCTAATTTTTCACCAGCATAGCCATAGGCTAAATAATCCCTCATAGATGTGCCTGGAGACCGGGTAATTCTGTCCAGTTGAAAATTAATACTATACAAATATTAAAATAGTGATATTTTACTATTAATAATAATTACTGTGAATAATATTCAAATGCTATTTATATTTGAAAAAGATTCCTACACATAATAAAACATAGTAAATGATAGCTGATGGGGAACAAGGCTATTCCTGCATATTCCCATCCCTCCAAGGTGGAGATTAAATTTAGGATGTTATGAAGAGAAGTCAGCCCAGCCCTCCCACTGACAATGTCCCCACTATCTTCTGATACAGAGATGCCCTGGCTGGCCTGGGATTCTATAGCCTAGTCAGGCCTCAAATTATAGTCCTCCTGCATTAGCCTTCTGAATAACTGGGGTCACAGGCCACCAGGCCCAGCATAAAGTAATTCTGAATGAGAAAATAGGTAGGCTTTGCTCTTATGTAATAGACTAGATGTATAATACTTGAGTAAGCAAAGCAAATAGATATTATAGGCATGTCTGTATTCCTAGTATTTAGGAGACAGGAAGGTCAGGAGTTCAAGATCTTAGCTACACAGTGAGGCCAACCTAGGTTATATATGAGTTTCTATGTCAGCTACCCAACATAAAGTAGCAAATTAAGAGGATATGTTAAAACACTTTTGAGGTAAAATGTAGTGTACATGCCTATAATCCTAACACTCAAAAGGCTGAGGCAGGAAAGTTGGTGTGAATTCCAGGCCTGCCCAAATAATATAACAAGTAATGGGATAGCCAGAAGTTTATAAAACTGTCTTGGAAGAGGCATAGGAGGGAAAGAAAAGGGAGGAAGGAAGGGGATAAAGGCTACTCTTGGCATGCTGTGGTGGCATACACCTTTAATCCTATTATTCTGGAAGCAAAGGCAGATGAGTCTCTAGTAGTTGAGGGGCCAGCTTGGTCCCAGTGAGTTCCAGATCAGCCAAGGATATTATATAGTGAGACTCTGTCTCAAAGAAAAGTATCAGATTTTGGATTTTCAAATTATAAGGATATTCATTCAGCACCAGTAGACCACCCATGCTCCCAGTGACCCTGCAGAGTTTCCAATAAAGCTAGGTAACTGGTTGATAATGGGGAAAATTACAGGAAAGGTCAGTTTTGAAATACCCAATTTGTCTTTTTTTCTTTCTGTTCTTAAGTATTTCTCAGTTGTTCAAAAGGGTTAGTTTGCATCAGGACCACTTTTAACCATTCTTGCAGAAGTACAACCTAGTTACCAATTCAGTAGGTCTGGAGTAAAGCCTGAGGATTTGTTGTTAGTTTCCAAAGTGATGTTGAAATTACTGGTCACTAAAACATAAACCCACCAATTACCATGACCATAGAACAGCACAACACTGACACAACCTGGTGGCTGAGTGGAACTGCATCCTGATGGCCAGCGTGAACAAAGCCAAGAAGGTAGAGAGGCAGGATGGCAAAGTAAATAGCAAGCAAAATCCAACAACAAAAGCCATGCAGATCTTTGAGCCTTATTCCACAGTATGACTTGAAACTACATCCCTGGCAAGTCCCCTGTATAGTGTGTTCATGTTAACCTTTCACCTGAAACACATTTCTCTGTAAGTAATGAGTGACTGCTCCATTATCATCACTGTTCAAAGAAGTGGTTAGTTACTGGGATGAGCATTCTAGTTAATTGGCAGCCTGTCTTTTTATCAAATCATGCTGTTTCATTGGCCTATTGTATTTTCCCATATTGTCTGAAATCATTTTCATGTTTGATCATGTTACAGATGTTAACAAGCTGCATCACCTACCTACAATTATATCAGTTTAGGATAAAACATGAAAAGAAAACTACATTTTCATTCACATTTGTAGTAAGGTTGATGAATGTGAAGAACACACTTGTTTGAAGCTAACTGTTGACTTCAGAGTAAGTCTCAGTGCCATCTTAGGTTAGTTTGTTGTCTTTGTATCAAATCACTGAACAGCTCATTTCCTCAAACAATTTAACAGGTTCTTCCAGCACCCAAACTGAAGATGACTAACAACCATATCTACAACAACAATGGCTATGGAGTGAGCATTCTTCAGCCATCGGAACAGTTCTTTATTGTAGCAGAAGCAGCTCTCAACAAAGGGGCTGCATCAGGAGATAAGAAAGATGACAAAGTGCTCTCCAAAGTCATGCAAACTCTGAATGTGGAAATGAACAACAACAGGATAGAAGCCAACCTAAAGGGGGACATTAGGATAGTCACTGGATAACGCATCTGGACAACTTAAAGGGGGACATTAGGATAGTCACTGGATAGCGCATCTGGACAGGTGTTCGTATTTTATAGTTCGGGGATGTGATAAATGATTCTTGTATCTCAGAAATTGTAGTTTTAAATTCAAAGATTAAAATGTTTAAATGCTTTCATTCAATTACTCATTTACATGTGTTGTATGAGAGTCTAGCTTTATGCTGGGCACAGAACTTTAATGCCAGCGCTTGGGAGGCAGAGGCAGGTGGATTTCTGAGGCCAGCCTGGTCTACAGAGTGAGTTCTAGGACAGCCAGGGCTACACAGAGAAACCCTGTCTTGAAAAACCCAAAAAGTCTACCTTTATTAAGGTGAGTCATATGCCATAGAATGAGGGGCTGGGGATGTAGCTCAGAAGATAAAATACTGGCTTAGCATGTGAAAACAAAGCCCTGGGTTCCAGCACCAGCACCAAAGAAATCCACCAGTACCAGGGAGGTGGAGCCATTTTGGCTAGATTGGGTTCACCTGGATAATCCAGAGTATATCCCCATCTCAGAGACCTTAACCTAAATCACATAAGCAAATTGAACCTTGCCATAATAAAGTATGTACCAGCAGTTCCTGAGAACTAGGAACATTAACATCTTTGACAGCTATTTTGCCTACAACCTCTATTTCCTCCGCCAAGGGAACCTAATTCAATGGGATGTTTCCTTGATAAGGACCAGTATCTTTGTATCTTTCTGTGCATACCAACCAGGGACAGAACCCTGAGCCTTACATGTACCAAGCACACATTCTACCATTTGTCATATTACTCTCCCTGCTGGCTAATATTCTGTCAACTTGGTAAGCATCCAAGAAGAGAGGACCTCAATTGAGTTGTTTTCAAGACAGGATAACAGCCCTGGCTATTCTAGAACTCACTGTAGACCAGATTGGCCTTGAACTCAGAGATTCACCTGCCTCTCTACCTTGAGTGCTGGGATTAATGGGGTGCTCCACCACACCCAGCTAAGTTTAACTAATCATTGATGTACATGGGTGATGCTAATCCCAGATAGGTGTTCCTGAATGTAGGGAAGGACTGAGCAAGGCAGTCCTTCCCTACAGCCTTCCAAAGCAGTTTTCATGCTGGCTTCTGCTTCAGTCCTTTACAACCCATTCCACCCCAAGATTGACCAGTTTCTCTAGCAATTGAAACCCCAGGCACCACCCCCACCCCGCACCTCTTTTTGTATACTTAAGATTCTAATTTAACCAGAAGGGGATTGCTTCATCTTTCTCTCCGCTTATGCACTGGATTTTAAGTTGTTTGAAACCTCGACCCACTAACAACTCCACAAACTTTTGATGTTCTGGACAAAGGACTTTGCCAATAAGAGATTGTTACCAAGGTTCGGTCTTTCACATAGCTAAAACCTGAAGGATCATAATGTTAAGCTTCCACTTGTTCCAGCCACAATTAAAAGGCATATAGATCCATCCTTGCACTTCCAAACAGTAATTTAAACCTAAAACCTTCAAATTGCTCTTTTAGAAGTCAAAAAACAATTTTATTAGCACCAATCCAATGTGTTGTGACAATTGTCCTTGGAATGCCTGCTATCTGGACAGATCTGAAGGCAACCCCATTCACATTCTCTTGATCTGTCCCCATGGCACTGAACTCCAGATTTTAATCTGAACATGGTTTTCAGAAACTGGTGTTTCAGTTTTTGACAACCCTCTTTCAATTTTCACACTCAGTAACCTAGTAAGGCTACACTATATAATTTTGTTTTGTTTTGTTTTTCGAGACAGGGTTTCTCTGTGTAGCCCTGGCTGTCCTGGAACTCACTCTGTAGACCAGGCTGACCTCGAACTCAAAAATCCACCTCCCAAGTGCTAGGACTAAAGGCGTGCACCACCACTGCCCGGCTACACTATATAATTAATGCTCATGTTAAGAAAAGCATGTTAAGTGCAGTGAGCTCATCCACTATGCAAACTGCTTAATATAACTGGTACTTAGATTCCCCCCCCCCCCCAAATCTCATGTGAAGAGATCACTGCTTTGAGACTGTGGCAATGCCATCAACTAACATCCAAATCTGAGAAACTGGGGCGGGGGAGACAAGTTCTAGTTCCAGATCTAGAGAGGTCTCTGAAAAACAGGACTACGCTCTATGGTTCTCTGAAACTCCAAACTACGTCAGGCTCCCCAAAATAGAAAATTCCACCCCAAACTCTGCAGTGTAGTATTTTCTAATTTAGTTTCCATACTGTGTAAAGATCAAAAGTATCACAGTATGGTTAGTAAGAGGGGTTAGAGAAACTATCCTCTAAGCAAAAAGTGGCATTAGCTATATACTATGTAGAATGCATTGGGCATAGGATCAATTGTTTTATAAGCTAAGACCAACCAGGATATAGGGAGTTTTTTACCGCCCCCTCCCCAGACAGGGTTTCTTTCTGAAGCACTGGCTGTCCTGGAACTCGCTCTGTAGACCAGAAATCCACCTGCCTCTGCCTCCCAGTTTGTAAGAGAACAAATGGAACTGTCAGAAGATCAGACTAGATGTAACATGCAATTAAATAAGCATTATGTCCACACACATGGAAATGACAAAAATTTTAACAGACTGAAGCAACTAAAGGTAGGAGACGGCATCATTAAGTTTGGCCCCCCACTGATCTGTGATCTCTCTCAGACAATGGAGACATGGGAATACTAACTAGTAGTAGTGCTTGCCTAACATGCATCAGGTCCTGGATTAGATTTCCAGGATTTCTTGTTCCTAAAAACTCCAGCAATTTACTGGAAATTAAGATTTCAAAAATTATCAAAAGCACCGGTAACTTTACAAACTTTGGGATACACATTAATGGGAAGAACTGGCCAAGCTCTTCTCTACACCTCAATACTGAGTCATACATCATAGAGCTCACCTACCTTCTTTCTTGCCTAAATAAATATGTTCAAGACCTCTATAGCTTATTTGGCCTTACTTTTCCCTGTCCCACCCACCCAATCCTTGGAAACTAATTTGAATAGAAAATGCTGACCTTAGTCTTTTGTTTTCAAAGACAAATGTTTCACCAGAGTTATAAAAAATGGTTGTAACACACCTTAATCCCACCACTTGGGAGACAGTCTCTGAAATTGAGGCAAACTAGGTACTTCCTGGATATACTGAAACCCTAACATTAAAAGGGGGGAGGAATATGGGCTCAACTCTTATTCTGTAGAAAAGACCATCAAACACATAATTTTCAGTATAATACTTTATTTTCTATTAAATGAAAACCAAGAAAATGTCAAGTTAAAAGGCAAAACCTTTACCCCTTCAAGAAAAAAAATACAAACTGTGTGATACTTGTATAACAGATCATATTTTACATTACACAATATAAACAAAATCACTAGTCTACATTTGTTACTTGAAGCTACACATGAACTACAGATTAAGTGGGAAATGGGTTCACTTTTTTGGTGCAAATAAACATCTTGGAAAAACATACAGCATGCAATTTTCAACTGTATGCACAGGCTGACAGAGTCCAGTCTCAATAGCCACCACCTCCCCCTCCACCTCTTCCTTGTCCAAAATAACCACCTCCATAACCCCTTCGCTGGAATCCTCCAGATCCTCTATAGCCCCCACCAGATCCCCGGTAGTCTCCACTGGATCCTCTGTAGTCTCCACCAAAGTTATTTCTGTAGCCTCCTTGGGAACCTCCTCTATACCCTCCACCACCACCATAATTTCCACGGTAAGAGTTGGGATTTATACTATAACCTTCCCCACCACCATAACCCCCTCCCCCACCTCCATATCCCCCACTGCCTCCTCCATAGCCACCACTACCGCCACCACCTCCATAGCCACCACCTCCAACACCATACCCTCCTCCCCCACCACTTCCAAAGCCGCCACTACCCCCAAAGCCGCCACCGCCTCCTCTGCCACCACCAAATCCACCACCCCCACCACTGAAGCCTCCTCCACCACCAAATCCACCTCCACCACTGCCAAAGCCTCCCCCACCACTACCAAAGCCGCCCCCACCACTGTTAAAGCCTCCTCCAAAGCCTCCCCCACCACTTCCAAAGCCGCCTCCAAAGCCCCCACTACCGTATCCACCACCATATCCACCACCACCATAGCCTCCTCCACCATATCCCCTTCTATATCCGCTTCCATTATCGTATCTGGCCATCTTGGGAGGCCGTGGACCATCTCCATACCTAGGAAAAACAACAAATCACTTTAGCTATGCTCTGCACACTAAATTAAAAACCACAATGAATGAATTTTGACCTGTGTGGTATAAACAGCACCTTTAATGTTTCCATAGACCCCAAAGTTCCTAGTTCATAGTATTTTTTATCAAGTATTTTCCTGTACAAAATTGAAAAATATCTTTGATGGAATCTCCTCAGGAACTATATACACTCATCCAGGTTACATCATTTCCTGACTTTTGATACATTCTACTTTTTAGGGCTTTATTTCTAATATGGCAATGTTGTATATCAATTTATAGAAAAAAGAAATAAACCTTTTGTTTGGAGTCAAATTAACTCCCATTATTTAATGTTAAAATAATTTAAACCTAAGTAGCAAGTACTCTGTCAACTACTTTTAATAATTCTAGGTCTGCAAAAGCTAGACATATAAATTAGGTACTCACCTTACACTTCCAATCATAAGGTTGATACCAGCAGCCGAGGGCCTAGAAATCTGTCGGATTGTGTTCAGCATATGTTCATTTACAGGGTCCAACTGGCTGATAATATTTGGTTGTTTGGATACCTCAACAACCAGAGCTTCCATGGCTGCCCGGAGGGCTGTGATGCATGCTGCAGCTTCATGTGATATTTGCAGTCTGATCCTAAGATGAAGAAAAACAAGACATAAAACTGGGAACAATATAGAAAGATGGATGAACTGCCCAACCATGTGTCAAAGTCGTGGCATAAACTTAACTATTTTATTAGAATTAGGCATGCCCTAAACCTAGGTGAGTGTAAGTGACAGTAACATTCAGCATTAACATTATAAAAGCATCTCAAAAAATGATCAGTCCTTAGTATAAAATAGTTTATAATATACCAGACTAACAACATCTCCAAGGACTATTATTATTTAACACATTTAAAAAAAAAAACCCAACTAAACAACAAAAAAACCCCTTTATTCTAAAAATTCAGTTTGAAGATTACAATCGAAAGGCCCTACCAGTCATCTATAAACACGATCTGCCCATCAGACTGGACTTTCTTGGAGGCAAAGAGAAGTAGTTGTAAGGGGGTCACTAAGGTCATGCCTTTAGCAGAGATGGCTCGGGTTCGAATCTGTAAAGAAAATGTAAAATGTCACACATTGATAGGTAATTAGTCACATCACAACTCTGCTCCTCTTACCTTTTACAGACTTCACTAATCCTCTTACCTTTTCACCAAAAACAAAGAAAGGAGATGGGTACTTCATGTCTTGGCTGCTAAAGGGACAGTTCACAGATGACTTGTGGATAAGTGCATTGCGCCCTTCAGTGGTAAGAATCTTTCTCTTTTCCTTGTGATAGCATACGTTGGGGTACACACCAAAAGCCAGCAGAGAGATAACAACATCCAAATTATTATCTGGTCCAGTGTTAGTAAACACTTGTGTCAATAAACAATCTGTTTAAAAAAATTGGAAAAATTATTTGTAAAAATTAGGTAAGAAAAATAGAATGACTCTTAAAGCCCTCTGACAACTTTCTTAGAACTTTCCCAACACAGATCAAGTTTGAGAAAGTCATCTGATTAGACTTTACTAGCAGAGCAGATGAAATGACAAGTCACTGCAACGATGGCTGTTTTGAGCCAAGATATCCTTAGCAATATTTTCATTTCCAAATGAAAAACATGACAGTAATGTGCTTGACGGCCTTGATATTAATTTTCGTGAATGAACCAAGGTAATTTAAGGTGTTATCCATATTAGCAATAAAGCAGGGTAATACTGACTTCATTTTCAGATTAGAATCTTCTGAATATACAAAATTCCTTATCCTCAGTTTTTTTTAGTAATCTGTCAGTTTACAAAAAAATAACTACTTCAACTCACTTTATAACCTTTTAAAATTCTGCCTTCTGTTATTAACATATATTCTGTTTCTCGTGAAGTCCACTCCAGTTCACAAAGTTTAATCCATTTGGAAGAGACAAACTCAACTTACTATTAAATACTTAAAAAACACACACACACACACACACACCCAAAGTGTCTCATCCATCATATAAAAATATACATGTCCAAATAGGCAAATTATTTAGTATTCTTCAATGTACCTGTAGTTTATTACAACAGCTCAAAAATTATCTTCTTGGGAGATAAGTACTTTTTTCTATGATTGAAAAAGGGTGTTATAAACTAATTCAGGCTGTCTATCCTTGAATTCTCACTGATTTTATTCTGCCTTTAGCCTCCTAGAGCTAAAGTTGCCAACACAATGACCAGTTTATAAATACCTTCTGGAAAACCAGAGTTAATCAAAATCTCTTTAAGTTGTACTTTGGCCTCCCATGTCATTCTTAGTGTAGCCATATTGAGTCTCTTCTGCTCACAAAAACGTATTTCTGCTTCTTCTCCACTCATCCTAAAACAAACAAAAGCATTCTCAAAGGCTCAGCAAACTGAATTACAAACTCAAACAGCTTACTATATTCTTATAGAATTGCCTTTAAACCCCTACCTAGCATCATCCCAGGCTTGGAATACTGATAAAAGAGCCACGTGATCAGAAAATCTGTTTCCAGCAAAATTCCGGTGTATGTACCCCAGTCGTTTTCCTTCACTGATAAAGGGCTCTGGAAAGCAGGTAGCAGCAGATATGGTACAGACAGCATCTCCCACACTGAAACAACAGCACAACAACAGTTAAGGTTTTTTGCTAGAAGACCTACAAATGTGGACTGAATCTTTTGTTGGCTAGGATATTGCTTCAATCCCTGAACTTATCAGGGAAAACATCTGTAATAACTAATATTTACTATATACAACTTTTTAGTTAAGATTTTTTTTTTAAACCACCAACCCATGTTGCCTTTATTAAATCCATTCTAAATCTTAACTATTAACAATAAAACAGAACTTACTAGAAAATACACCCCATTATCATCATTTTTCCAAAACGAGGCTCAATGGGGAGTTTAGCCAGGATTCGTCCAAGAGGAGTCAACTCATCATTGGCATCTAAAGCATCAAGTTCTGTGGGAAGATACTTACTTGTGAGTGATATTAAAAAACCACGGTATTAGTGTTTAATCTTGTGACAAGTCAAATATGATACCTGGAGCAAACAATTCAGTCAAAAACAAAAAACAAACCATGGAATACCTAACACAAAAGATGCTATAAAAGTATGCTCTATGCAAATTGGGGCTATAGCCATTGCTATCATCATTAAGTACCCATATATATCCTGTAAGAAGCAAGTGAGTAGCAGATTCCAAATTCAATGCAGAGCCATCTGAACTCAATGCCCTGATTTTTCACTACATCACACCATTTAAAATACTAAATACAGGAAAAGAGTAATCCATGTTCTGGTTAGTATTCTCTATTTCCTTAAATGTTTACTAAATGAGGCCCACTCATGCCCCTTCAAGTTCCTCATGGAAATTGTGATACATAGCTACCTAATGTCTTATTAACACAGTCTCCCCACCCAGTCTATATCTGACTCACTCATTAAATAGGATGTCAGGTAAAGACAGACTGAGAAAGTAACACTTACCTCTTAGAGTATGCTCTGCTTCAATTACAGCATCCAAAGGTGGAGGTTCAATTGCCTTTGCAAGGAATTGGCCAATTCCTCCTAGACGCAGAAGTTTTATGCTCAGAGCAATTTCATGCAATGGTGTTCTAAACATCTCTGGTGTCATGTGGGTCTCTAGTCTAAAATTTAGAAGTAGAAAAGTCAAACATGACAACATAACAAAAATCTTTGCATAGATAGAAACTATGTATGTAGTGGTTCTATCCTGGTCTATACCACACAACTTTTCCTATTTCTAATCGACTAAAAACTGCCTCCTGGCACTTGGGAGGCAGAGGCAGGTGGATTTTTGAGTTCGAGGCCAGCCTGGTCTACAGAGTATGTTCCAGGACAGCCAGGGTTATACAGAGAGAAACCTTGTCTCGAAAAACCAAAAAACTGCCTACCGACTTTACTTTCACAGCCAGTATGTCTTTTAACTGTTAAGTAAAGGAGGATGGAAAAAGTTAATGTTATCACTTCTAACAATCACTACTTCTGATCCTGCCTATTAACAAACATGGACTAAAGAAACTCAGCAAAAGGCAAGACATAATACAAATCAAGCCATCATTCCCAACAGGTCCCAGCGCCAACCATTTTGGGGGAAAAAAAAAAAAGTGTGTTATTAATACCATTTACTGGGAAGTTATAAACAAGCACTTTTATGAGCATTTCATGGTAACTTAATTTCCAATCCAATCTGACTAGTCTCACATTTACCTGAACTCAATTCAATAGGATGAACAGAAACCTTAAAAAAAAAAAAAAAAACCTGACATCTCTAATTCAGAAGTGTTTCTAATAAAAAAATATCATGAGGATTCATTGGAACTGTTGGCAGATGAGATTCTAATAGTAACATCTTAAAGTTTACTAAAATATACCAATATATACTACTTCTGATATCAGGACAAACCACTCAATGCTGAAGGTCAACTAAAAACATAAAGAAATAGTAGGTGATTTCTTGAGTGATAACTTACTACTGGCTGATTCAATTCCAAAGATAATCAAATGATTTCATTTTTTAAAAAGATGTATTATTATACATAAGTACACAGTAGCTGTCTTCAGACACACTAGAAGAGGGCTGTGGGCAACAGATCCCATTACAGATAGTTGTGAGCCACCACGTGGTTGCTAGGATATGAACTCAAGACCTTCGGAAGAGCAGTTAGTGCTCTTATCCGCTGAGCCATCTCGACAGCCCTTTTCTTTTGAGACAGGGTTTTTCTGTGCAGACCTGGATGGCCTTGAACTCAAAGAGATCTGCCTGTCTCCATGGTGAAAATAAAAACAAGAAATCTGGCAGTACTGGCTCATGCCTGTAATCTCAGTAACTTGAGAGGCACATGATAACTAAGTTCAAGGTCAACCTAGTCTACAGAATGAGGTCCAGGACAGCCAGAGCTGTTAAGACTTAGGAAACCCTGTTTAATAAAACCAAAGGAACTACACTCAGCTAGATATGTGCAACAGGTCTTTAATCTCAGCACTAAAAAAGCAAAAGCAGATCCATGTTTGTTTGAGTTTAAGCCAGCCAGAGGTACAGGGTGAGAGCCTATAAAGCTGACAACCAAAAGTCACAAATGCAAAGGAATAGAAATTTTTAAAGTTGTCGTTCTCAAAAGGTTTGCTGTCTAGTATTATCAGTAATTCCAAACTGATAAAGCAAGAGAACTAATTAATGCCCACAAATCCTTTATAAGCTAACAACGGCAACCTCTGATTTCTTAAATTTTTACATATATACAATCCCATTAGTCAAGCTTTAATAGACCTTATTAAGGGCTTAGATATATGTATGTAGTTCATGGGAAAGAGAGTGGGAAATATATATACGATGTGTAAGAGATGAAGAAAAAATTCTTTTCTTACTTAAAAACCAACCTGTGACCTCACTGAACCATCAAGAAGGCTTAGTGGAAAGAACCCAAATGACAGCTTTCCCCCAAATGTTTACTGACCTCTATACATGACCAATCCCAATAAACCAATGTAATTTATTTAGAAATTTACCTGTCAAAACGAGCTCGACTACAAAGGTGGAAACAGAACCCAGGTCGTACACGGCCAGCTCGACCTTTCCTCTGCTCAAGGTTTGTTTTTGATGCCCATACAGTAGCATAGTTGGTCATGTTGTTGTGAGCAGTAAATAGTTTCACTTTTTGTCTAAGAAAAAGTAGTTATTAAAGACAGT
>JADRCD010183516.1:0-15801 GCA_019843815.1 Montemys delectorum
TTCAAGTACAATATTGAATAGGTAGGGAGAGAGTGGGCAGCCTTGTCTAGTCCCTGATTTTAGTGGGATTGCTTCAAGTTTCTCTCCATTTAGTTTGATGTTGGCTACTGGTTTCCTGTATATTGTTTTTACTATGTTGAAGTATGGGCCTTGAATTCCTGCTCTTTCCAAGACTTTTATCATGAAGGGATGTTGGATTTTGTCAAATGCTTTTTCAGCATCTAGTGAGATGATCATATGGTTTTTTTCCCTTGAATTTGTTTATGTAGTGAATTATGTTGATGGATTTCCTTATATTGAACCATCCCTGCATCCCTGGGATGAAGCCTACTTGATCATGGTGAATGATCGTTTTGATGTGTTCTTAGATTCAGTTTACAAGAATTTTGTTGAGTATTTTTGCATCGATATTCATAAGGGAAATTGGTCTTAAGTTTTCTTTTTTTGTTACGTCTTTGTGTGGTTTAGGTATAAGAGTAATTGTGGCTTTATAGAACAAATTGGGTAGAGTGCCTTCTGTTTCAATTTTGTGGAATAGTTTGAGGAGTATTGGTATTAGGTCTTCTTTTAAGGTTTGATAAAACGCTGCACTAAACCCATCTGGCCTTCGGCTTTTTTTTGGTTGGGGGACTATTAATGACTGTTTCTATTTCATTAGCAGATATGGGACTGTTTAGATCGTTGGTCTGATCTTGATTTAACTTTGGTACCTGGTACCTCTCTAGAAAATTGTCCATTTCATCCAGGTTTTCCAGTTTTGTTGAGTATAGGCTTTTGTAGTAGGATCTCATGATATTTTGGAATTCCTTGGTGTCTCTTGTTATACCTCCATTTTCATTTTTGGTCTTGTTAATTAGGACACTATCTCTGTGCCCTCTAGTTAGTCTGGCTAAGGGTTTATCTATATGGTGATTTTCTCAAAGAACCAGCTCCTGGTTTGGTTGATTCTTTGTATAGTTCTTTTTGTATTTATTTGGTTGATTTCAGCCCTGAGTTTGATTATTTCCTGTCTTTGACTCTATTTGGGTGAATTTGCTTCCTTTTGTTCTAGCACTTTCAGTGTGCTGTCAGATTGCTGGTGTATGCTCTCTCCAGTTTCTTTTTGGAGGCACTTACAGCTGTGAGTTTTCCTCTTAGGACTGCTTTCATTGTGTCCCATAAGTTTGGGTATGTTGTGGCTTCATTTTCATTAAACTCTAGAAAGGCTTTAATTTCTTTCTTTATTTCTTCCTTGACCAAGTTATCATTGAGTAGAGTGTTGTCACATGTATGCTTCCACATGTATGTGGGCATTCTATTTTTTATGTTGTTATTGAGGAGCAGCTTTAGTCCATGGTGACTTGATAAGATGCAAGGAATTATTTCAATCTTCTTTTATCTGTAGAGGCCTGATTTGTGACCAATTATATGGTCAATTTTGGAGAAGGTACCATGAGGTGCTGAGAAGAAAGTATATCCTTTTGTTTTAGGATAAAAAGTTCTATAGATATCTGTTAACTCCATCTGTTTCATAACTTCTGTTAGTCCCACTGTGTCCTTGTTTAGTTTCTGTTTCCATTATCTGTCCATTGCAGAGAGTGCGGTGTTGAAATCTTCCACTACTATTGTGTGCACTGTAATGTGTGCTTTGAACTTTAGTAAAGTTTCTTGTATGAATGTAGATGCCCTTTGATTTGGAGCATAGAGGTTCAGAATGTGAGTTCATCTTGGTAGATCATACCTTTTATGAATATGGAGTGTCTCTCCTTATCTTTTTTGATCACTTTAGGATGAAAGTCAATTTTATTCGATATTAGAATGGCTACTCCAGCTTTTTTATTGGGACCATTGGCTTGGAGAATTGTTTTCCAGTCTTTTATCCTGAGGTAGTGTCTATCTTTGTCACTGAGATAGGTTTCCTATATGCAGCAAAATTTTGGGTCCTGTTTATGTACCCACTCTGATAATCTATGTCTTTTTTTTGGAGAATTGAGTCCATTGATATTAAAGGATATTAAGAAAAAATAATTGTTGCTTCCTGTTATTTTTGTAGTTAGAGCTAGAATTCCGTTTATGTGGCTATCTTCTTTTAGTTTTATTGGAAGATTACATTTTTACTTTTTCAGAGATGTAGTTCCCCTCCTTGTGTTCGAGTTTTCCATTTATTATCCTTTGAAGGGCTAGATTTGTGGAAACACATTGTGTGAATTTGGTTTTGTCATGGAATACTTTGGTTTCTCCATCTATGCTGATTGAGAGTTTTGCTGGGTATAGTAGTCTGGGCTGGCATTTATGTTCTCTTAGGGTCTGTATTACATCTGCCCAGGATTTCCTAGCTTTCATAGTTTCTGGTGAGAAGTCTGGTGTAATTTTGATAGACCTGCCTTTATATGTTACTTGACCTTTTTCCCCTTAATGCTTTTAGTATTCTTTCTTTGTTTCGTGCATTTGGTGTTTTGCCTACTATGTCGTAGGAGGAATTTCTTTTCTGGTCCAGTCTATTTGGAGTTCTATAGGCTTCTTGTATGTTCATGGACATCTCTTTCTTTAGGTTAGAGAAGTTTTCTTCTATAATTTTGTTGAAGATATTTACTGGCCCTTTAAGTTGGAGGTCTTCATTCTCTTCTATATCTATTATCCTTAGGTTTGTTCTTCTCATTGTGTCCTGGATTTCCTGGATGTTTTGGGTTAGGAGCTTTTTGCATTTTGCATTGTCTTTGACTGTTGTGTCAATGTTGTCTATGTTATCTTCTGCCCCTGAGATTCTCTCTTCTATCTTTTGTATTCTGTTGGAGATGCTTACATCTATGCTTCCTGACTTCTTTCCTAAGATTTCTAACTCCAGATTTGTCTTTTTGTGATTTTTTTATTGTTTCTACTTCCATTTTTAGGTCCTGGATAGTTTTTCTCAGTTCCTTCACCTGTTTGTTTGTGTTTTCCTGCAATTCCTTAAGGGATTTTTGCATTTGCTCTTTACATGCTTCTACTTGTTTACTTGTGATCTCCTGTAATTCTTTATGGGATTTTTTTTTTGTTTCCTCTTTAAGGGCTTGTACCTCTTTACCTGTGTTCTCGTGTATTTTTTAAGGGAGTTATTCATGTCCTTCTTAACTTCCTCTATCAGCATTGTGAGATATGAGTTTAGATCCAAATCTTGCTTTTCTGGTGTTTTGGGATATACACAACTTGCTGTGGTGGGAGTAATAGGTTCTCATGAAGCCAAGTAGTCTTGGTTTCTGTTGGTAGAATTCTTGCATTTGCCTTTCACCATCTCTTGATCTTTGATATTAGATGTTCTTGGTGTCTCTGATTAGAGCTTGTCCTGTCCCTGCTGCCCTGTGACTCCCCTAGGACTCCCCTAGGTGCCTCCCGGCTGGTCCTGCCTTAGAAAGTCACTGGAGAGAAAATGGTGGATCTCTCCTGAGTCTCTGGGTTGAAGCAGTGTGATTATATATTCTATAATGGTATGGTTTCATCTAATACTTTATTCATCAATATGTTCTTCTAGTATTTTATGTCATTCAATTCACTTTATAAAATATATATCACTTAGGGCTGGAGGTGACTCATTGAGAGTACTTGCCCAGTGTGCTCAAGGCCCTGGTAAATCTGCAGTGGAGAGGATAAAGAGAACTTCCCACATTATATTTTTTCCTGCCTAGAAGTTCAGATTGTAAGTTTTGTACTTAGAGGGAAGACATTTCACATTGAGCCAAAGAGCCTCCAAAGACCTTGAAATCATATGCATGCTTTTGTCACCTCACTTTTTTTTTTTTTTTTTTTACTGTGGGATAGACCAAATTGCCAATCTGAAAGTGAAAATTATTTCCTCTGACCTTCTCAAGCACTTATATGCATATATATTTTATAATTCCCAACATATTACAGAAATAGAAAACTGCTCCCATGGGTTTTGAAAGACATCTTACAAGTAGAAAAGTGAACTTAAAACAACTCTCATTATCCATTTATATTTTCAGTAATTCTTACTGAGTCAGCAGTAAAGTGAATTAAGTACAAAGAGACAAGTGCCTTTGGCTTTCATACATTTGTGTTTATGGCTTTGTAGTATTAGCCATTACTTATGTTTTTAAAAACTGGACTCCACTGAAAGGCTTTAGATCATAAATAAAGTAAGTAAAGTTACAAGATACAAATTAACATTCAAAAATTAGTAACATTAAAACATTAATAGTGAGACTCTGAGGAAATTGAAAGTAGCATTTAAGTTCTACTTTTCTATGCAAAACAGGAAAATTATATTGTCTTTTGAAAAAAGAAAGAGGCAGAAAATGAAGTGTCATGGCCTATTTGTTTTCTTATTTTTTGAATCTTATACAACTAAGAAACCAGTAACTGAAGCTGGTACATACTTTCAGAGTCTGAAAGTATTAGGGTCAATTCAATGAAAATATAAATATTTGCAGCTGGAAGAAACAGTCTAGAGCCCATTGAGCTATGACTATAGTGAGTCCTCTACAGCAAGGAAAAGAACGATTAAGCTGTGATATAGAGTTTTGTTTACATTTAAAATCATGAACAATTAACAATTATCACCATTCCTGTATCATACACTTTTAAATGATTGTAGAGTTGTGTAGGGAATTATATTTTCCATAACAAAGGAAACATGCATTGGACATAAAATGCATGGATATTTAAAGCAAATTCTTTAACATAAATGTATAATTTCTAAAGTGCAGACACAATCACCATTAATAAAGGAAATGATGCACTTAATAGATCTTAAAATAATTACCTCAAAAGTCAGTTTCTTTTAAATATTAGTATCTTGGGCTGGAGAGAGACAGAGCTCTGTTTGTAAAGAGGTTCTCTGCAAGCAGGACAACCAGAATCTGTCCCCCACAATACAGATTAAAATGGTATAGCTGGTGACAATACTAAATCCTAGTGCTGGGAAAGCAGAAACATGTGGCTCCTTAGGGCTTGGCTGTACAAGTTCAGAAAGTTCCAGGCCTGAAGAGAACATCAAAAATAAAAGTTAATGGTTCCTGAGAAACCATACCCAGTGTTGTCTGCTGGTTTCGACACACATTCACTTGTACATATACAAACAACTTTGTTTCATACACTTTGATATCTTAATATTTACACATACACATTATTCCTATTTCATTCACTTTAGTATACTAGTATTAAATGTATATCACCATTCCTGTATCATACACTTTTAAGTGATTGTAGAGTTGTGTAGGGAATTATATTTTCCATAACAAAGGAAACATGAATTGGCAAATGTTGTTCACAGAAAGAAACCTCTCTGTGACGTGTACATTTGAATTTAGGAAAATTTAATTTAATATTTTATCTAGACTAAGAATTTACAGCCATTTGTCAAATCTATTATTATAGGCTTGATATAGAGTAATTATACTGTAGAAAATTTACACTATAAATATTTGTTCTATCTATCAACAACTTCTTCAGCCTTTAAAATAACTATAAAACGGTACTAGTCTATAGTTAGGAACAGATAAGTACTTCTCATTATAAATAGTATATCTTTCAACTCTTCAGAAATGAGTTTAAATATTCCCCATGAGCACACGGGCCACACCAGCCAGAGAAGCAGGTAGGCTAGCTGAAGAGCATCACCTCTCCTTTGGCTCCTCCAAATCTAGTCCTCTAGTCACGCTCTCAGCTTTTAAGCAGAGCACCTATTGGAGTCTCCCTTCCCCCACCTTGTAACCATCTCCAGTTGACCCCATACATCTCCTTCACCCCCAACATTCCTCTGGACTATTGCTCTGTTATAGCCCCAGACTCCAACAGATACTCTTAGGGAACCCATAAGCCATTACTGTCAGGGAAGAAAATGGGCAACTCGCAGATCTTCATCTTTTCCTCCATTCCTCCAGGTCCAGTGCCCTAGTTTCATCATCATCTGTGCAGCAGAACTCCTGTGACACACTCCCCAACCTCATTTGTGGTGGATTCCAGAGCTCTTCTCTTCCTATCCCACTTCCCAGACTCATTGCTCTGTCCCATTTCACAATTCCAGAAGGTACTCTCTGAAAATTAACTCAGCTCTCCTGTCAGGGCAACACATAAGCTAATGGCAGATCTTTACTGCTCCCTCTGCTCCTACATATTGATTCTCCAGTCACGTCCTCAGCTCTGCAGCAGAATACTCCTGCAGCCTTTCTGCCTGCATTGCACCATCTCCAACGGATCACACAGAGATTCCTCTCTGAACTTCATTCTCCCTTCTTATTTTGTCCCAGACTACAACTCCAGCAGGCCATCCTGGCCAGGGAAGCAAGTGGACAAACTGTAGATCCCGCTGTTCCACAACTGTGAATCTGGGAATGCTAGCAGTCCGAAAGTGTCCTGCCTGCTCTTGTGAGCCTGGCAGAATGCTCTCTCTAAAGACAAACATCCCGCCTCCTGATAGCTGTCTTTCCTTCTGCCTGACAGTGTCTTAAACTCCCTTAGCTCATCACTTAATTTCTGAAGCTTAAATTCAAGTTCCAATTTACTTAATTGCGACCCTCTTTGAGTCCTGTCTCTCATCCAGGAGGAAGCAGACTTTGCGTAAGAACGCAGCCTCTTTTTACGAAACCTGGCAAATCTGCTTTTTGAGGAAGTAATTTGAAACTCTGCAGTTACTGTACTTGTGCCTGAGGAGGTATCATGATCTTCCTCGCTCTCCATACCTGAGTCTACCGAGGAGCTATCTGTTTCCATAATCTCGGAGCTAGTCAAACTCAGTTCTCTTTCTGAAGGTTCCTCCTCCTTCTTATTTTCATTCTCTTCCATGATATCCATGACAAGCCCCCAAAGGCGAAGAGGGAATCCATCCACCTTATTATTTCTGAGGGCCTTTCTGACTTTTTCCCAAGTTTTTTTATTTATCTTGGTCAGGCCTTCCAGCCAAGGACAATGAGCTTCTATCTCTTCTGAAAGATTCTTCAATGCTTTCCTTTCTGCCCTGACTCCCTTTGTTCTGAGTAACCTGTCTGCATTCTGAATGGCTACCTTTGAAACTTTCGATCCCATTTCTCACTGTCACATCCCTAGGTGAATCACGTACCAGGTCAGTACCAATCCAACCTAGACCCTGTACCCTTCTCACATGGACTTCTACAATATGGCCAGCGCTGGCATCAATGACCTACCATGTGGAAGATGTACATCCCTTTCCTTCTTTTCTTTTATTATGCAGAGCTCTGTGACAGTGTGTCCTCTATTTCCTCCGTGTCTGAGCCACACGCCTGGATGCCAGATGAGTGAAACCAGCCTGCAGTCCCATTCGGGTCTGTGGGTCTCTTCATCCAGAGGTTAGGTAGGACCTGTAAAATGAAACAGATTGGGAGAACAAAGAGACAGACGCCAAGTAAATTTTTATCAAGGCATCTATTTACTTGGGGGCATTTTGAGCTTATATAGGCAGGTAAGAAATGAAACTGAAAATCTCTAGGCACAAGATATATGCATAACGTAAACAAAGGCAGTAGACAAGAAGATGCCAAGGTCTCTGCAAACTCAGTTCTCAGGCAGGTAGGCGAGCAGACATGTCAGCAACCAGGTGTAGCTTCCTAGGAAATCCTCAAAACTGCAGTGTAGTGGGCCATTGTTTAATCCCAGCAGGTGTCTGCTTCCAGTCTTAGGATGTCAGCAGTGTAGTGGGCCATTGTTTAATCCCAGCAGGTGTCTGCTTCCAGTCTTAGGATGTCAGTTCTGCCATGAGCTGAGGCAGGGGGAGGGAGCCAACAGTGATAGAAGAAATGGATACTGTGGACAAAGAAAATGTTAAATCTAAAAAGCTATTGACACAAAACATTCATGGAATCTGGGACATTATAAAAGATAAAATCTAAAAAAAAAATTAGGAATAGATAAAAGGAGAAGAGAAACCAAGCTCAAAGTCACAGAAAATGTTTTCAACAAAGTCATTGAAGATTTTCCTAACCAAAAGAAGATGTCTGTAAAGGCAAAGGAAGCATACAAAACACCAAAGAGATTGGACAAGAAAAGGAAGCCCTTCCCCTCAGCACATAAACATCAAAGCACTAGACATACAGAACAAAGGACAAATATTACAAGCAACAAAAAAATAGCATGTAAACACAGGCCTATTAGAATTCCACCCGAATTCTCAGTGAGAACCATAAAAGCCATCAGGGCTCAGACTGATGTGCTACAGATTCTAAAGATCACAAGTGCAATTCCAGATTACTATCCCAGTAAAATGTTCAGTTTCCACAGACAGATAAGATGTTCCGTGATAAAAATCAAATTTAAGCAATATATGTCTACAAACTCAGTCCTACAGAAAGTACTATGGGTAAACTCCAACCTAAAGAGGTTTATTACATCAAAGAAAACACAGGGAATAAATATATATCCAGATCAGTAATGTAAAAAAGAACCTCTCTCCCCTCCCCTCTGTGTCACACACACACACACACACACACACACATACACACATACATACACACATTCATACACTCACATACATAGACACCACCACCATCAACAACAACAAAATAATAGTAATTATCATTAGTCATTTGTATTGCTCAACATCAATAATTTCAATTAATCCTTCAATAAAAAGACAGACTAACAGAGTAGGTATAGAATCCATCCTTCTGCTGCATTCAAGCAATACATTTTAGTATCAGAGACGGACAATGCTTCATGGTAACTTATTAGAAAAAGTTATTCAGATCAAATGGTCCTAAGAAACAAATTGCTATAGTCATTTTAATTTATAACAAAATAGACTTAAAATCAAATCTAATCAGAAGAGATAGGGAAGATACTACGTGCTCATCAAAGAGAGACTCTGCTAAAAATACATTGTAATTCCTAACATCTATGCCCTTAAAGAAAACAGTACCCAAGTTTGTGGGAAAAAACAGCAACAAAGAAACACTACTTTATCTTAAAATAAATATTGACCCTTACATACTGAACCCTAACCTTAATAGACTTCTTCTAGAAAAAAAATCATAACAAAGTTATAAACCAAAATGACCTAACAGATATTTACCAAAAATTTTACCCAATCACAAAAGAATATACTTTCTTCTCAGCACCTCATGAAACTTTCTTTAAAATTGGTATACTGAGAATCAAAGCAAATCTCAACAGATAAACAAAAGTGGAAATAACACCTTGCATCATATCTGACTACCATGTATTAAAGCTCGAAATCAATAAAAATAAAAACAGCATGAAGCTTACAAAATCATGGATACTGAATAACCTTCCACTGAATTAAAAATGAGTCAAGACACAAATTAAGAAAGAAATGAGCCTCCCCCCAGTCCTTTCTGCTGGGGCAGACTCCTATGTGGTCCGCTCCAGTGAAGACACCATATCCTGACCCCTCCTAGAAGATCCCCTGTACTTAGAGAAGTTGAGGATCCACTGCATTCATAGCAGTCGAGGATCAGCTGCACTCAGAGCAGTTGGACAAGAGCTCGACTGCTCCACTGAAGACCCAACTGTCGGAAGACCTCCCTGGGTATCTACTGCAGCCAGGGCAACAGATAAGCAGCTTCTCTGCCCCAATGAAGAGTCCCCAGTTGGAAGGCCCCACTGGTTGTCTGCTACAGCGAACGACAAAGGCCTGTCAGGAGACCTGAAGCACCTGAGGAACAAAAGAGACAGACTCCATTCAGTCACTCAGACCAACAAACACCAGGGATATACAGATGGCAAAAGGCAAGTGCAAGACCATAAGCAACAGAAACCAAAATACGTGGGTACCATCAGAACTGAGTTCTCCACCATAGCAAGCCCTGAATACAACACAACTTAAAATCAAGAATCTGTCCTAAAATCCTATATCCCGAAGATAATAGAGTTCATTAAGGAGGATATTAATAACTTACTGAAAGAAATTCAGGAAAACACAGGTAAACAGGGGAAGAAACTGAATAAAGTGATCCAAGACCTAAAAGTGGAAATAGAAATGATAAAGGATACACAAATGGAGGAAATGGAAAACCGAGGAGAGAGGTCAGAAATTACAGATGTAAGAATGACCAACAGAATACAAGAGATAGAAGAGAGAATCCCAGGTGTAGAAGATACTGTAGAAGAGATTGACACAACTGTCAAAGAAAATTCAAAACATAAAAAACTCCTAACCCAAAGTATCCAGGGAATTCAGGACCAAATGAAAAGACCAAATCTAAGAATAATGAGAATAGAGGAGAATGAAGATTCCCAGCTCAAAGGACCTGAAAATGTCTTTAACAAAATCATAGAAGAAAACTTTCCCAACCTAAAGAAAGAGATGGCCATAAAGGTACAAGACACTTAAAGAACACCAAATAAATGGGACTAGAAAAGAAAATCCTCTTGTCACATAATAATCAAAACACTAAATGCACAGAACAAAGTAGGAATATTAAAAGCTTCAAGGGAAAAGGGCCAAATAACATAAAAAGGTAGACCTATCAGAATTATACCAGCTTCTCAACAGATACTATGAAAGCCAGAAGATTGTGGTCAGAAGTCATGCAGACTCTAAGAGAACACAAGTCCCAGCCCAGGCTACTATACCCAGCAAAACTCTTAATCAACATAGATGGAGAAACTAAAATATTCCAGGACAAAATCAAATTCAAACAATATCTATTTACCAATCCAGCATTACAGAGGATACTAGAAGGAAACGTCCAACACAAGGAAGGTACTTGCACCAAAGAAAGGACAAGATATTAAGTATATCACAACAAACCCAAAAAGAGAAAACCACAAGCACATATAGCCATCTACAAAAACAAACATATCAGAAACCAATAATCATCTGTCTTTAATATCTCTCATTATTAATGGACTCAACTCTATAAAAAGACACAAGCTTACAGACTGGGTACTAAAACAACAAGAAAAATACATCAATAACAAGGACAGACACTATCTCAGAGTAAAAGGATGTAAAAATGTCTTCCAAACAAATGATCCTAGGAAATAAGCAAGGATTGGCATCCTAACATCCAATAAAATAGACTTTCAACCAAAAGTTATCAAGCATGATGAAGAAGGACACTTCACATTCATCAAGGAGAAAGTCCACCAAAAGAAAGACACAATTCTGATCATTTATGCCCCAAATGCAAGAGCACTGACATTCATAAAAGAAACTTTACTAAAGCTCAAAACACACATTGAATCTCACACAATAATAGTGGAAGACTTCAACACCCTACTCTCACCAATGGACAGGTCATTGAAACAAACTAAACAGAGACAGTGAAACTAAGAGAGGTTATGAACCAAAAGGATTTAAGAGATACCTACAGAACATTTCACTCTAAAACAAAAGATACACCTTCTTCTTAGCACCTCATAGTATCTTCTCGAAAATTGACCATATAATTGGTCACAAAACAACCCTCAACCAATACAAGAAGATTGAAATAATACCATATAAGATCACTATGGCCTAAGACTGGTCTTCAATACAACAAAAACTACAGAAAGCCCACATACATGTGGAAACTGAACAACCCTTTACTCAATGATAACTTGGTCAAGGAAGAAATAAAGAAAGAAATTAAAGGCTTCCTGGAATTTAATCAAAATGCTGACACATCACACTCAAACTTAGGGGACACAATGAAAGCAGTGTTAAGAGGAAAGTTTATAGTACTAAGTGCCCTGGTAAAGAAACTGGAGAGATCTTACACTAGCACACCTGAGAGATCTAGAACAAAAAGAAGCAAACACACTTGAGAGGAGTAAAAGGCAGGAAATAGTCAAACTTAAGGCCAAAATCAACCAAATAGAAATAAAGAACGCATTAAAAAGAATCAACAAAACCAAAAGCTAGTTCTTTGAGATAATCAACAAGATAGATAAATCAAAGTAGCCAAACTAACTAAAGGGCTGAGAGGCAGTATCCAAATTAACAAAATCAGAAATAAAAAGGGAGATATAACAACAGAAACGTGGGAAATTCAAAAAAAATCATCAGATTCTACTATAAAAGCCTATATTCAACGAAACTGGAAAATCTAGATAAAATGGATGGTTTTCAAGACAGATACCACATACTGAAGTTAAATCAAGAGCAGGTAAACTATCTAAATAGGCCCATATCGCACAAGGAAGTAAAAGAAGTCATTTAGAAACCTCCCAATCCAAAAGAGCCCAGGGCCCAGATGGATTTAGCACAAAATTCTACCAGACCTTCAAAAAAGACCTGATACCAATTTTCCTCAAATGATTACATAAAATAGAAAGAGAAGAAACACTACCTAATTCATTAACTCTGATATCTAAACCACAAAAGGACCCAATCAAAAAAGAGAACTTCAGACCAATCTCGCTTATGAAGATCAATGCAAAAATCCTCAATAGAATTCTTGCAAACCGAATCCAAGAACACAACAAAAACATTATTCACCACCATCAAGTAGGCTTCATCCCAGGAATGCAGGGTTGATTTAACATATGAAAATCTATTAACGTAATCCACTATATAAACAAACACAAAGAAAAAAAATCACATGATCATCTCCTTAGATGCAGAAAAAGCATTTGACAAACTACAAAACTCTTTCATGTTAAAAGTATTGGAGAGATCAGGTATTCAAGGACCATATGTAAATGTAATAAAGGCAATTTACTGCAAACCAACAGCCAATATCCAATTAAATGGAGACATACTTGAAGCAATTACACTGAAATCAGGGACAAGTCAAGGATGCCCACTCTCCCCATATCAATTCAATATAGTTCTTAGAGTGCTAGCTAGAACAATAAGATGACAGGAAGAGATCAAGGGGATACAAATTGGCAAAGAGAAATAAAGGTATCACTATTTGCAGATGATATGATAGCATACATACATGACCCCAAATATTCTACCAGAGAACTTCTCCAGTTGATAAAAAACTTTAGCAAAGTGGCCAGATATAAAATTAATTCAAATAAATCAGTAGCCTCCCTTTATACAAATTATAAACAGGCTGAGAAAGAAATTAGTAAAACAACTCCCTTCCTAATAGCCACAAATAATATAAAATATTTATATTGGGTAACTCTAACCAATCAAGTAAAATACCTGTATGACAATAACTTCAAGACTCTCAAGATAAAGAAATTGAGAAGATTTCAGAAAATGGAGAAATCTCCCATGCTCATGGTTTGGCAGAATTAACATCGTAAAAATGGTAATCCTAACAAAGGCAATCTGTATATTCAGTGCAATCCCCATCAAAATCCCAACACAATTCTTCATAGACATGAAAAGAACAATTTTCAAATTCATCTGGAAAGGCAAAAAACCCAGAATAGTGAAAATGATTCTTAACAATAAAAGAACTGCTGGGGGTCACTGGGGGGTCATCATCCTTGTAACTTTCCTACAGAGCATTAGTGATAAAATCCGCAGGGCATTGGTACAGAGACAGGCACATTGATCAATGGAACAGAATTGAAGACCAGAAATAAAACCACACACTCATTGCACACTTGATCTTTGATAAAAATGTCAAAAGTACACAATGAAAAAAAGAAAGCATCTTCAATTAATGTTGCTGGTATATCTGGCTGTCTGTATGTACAAAAATGAAAAGAGACCAATTGTCACCTTGCACAAAGCTCAAGTCCAAGTGGACTAAGGACCTCAACATAACGGGCATTGAACTCATTGGCACAGGGGTAAATTTACTAAACAGAACTCCAATGACTCATGCTCTAAGATCAAGAATTGATACATGGGACCTCATGAAGCTGGAAAGCTTCTGTAAGGCAAAGGACATATTCAATTAGACAAATTGGCAACCTACAAATTAGGAAAAAAAAACTTCACTATCACTACATCTGGTACAGGGCTAATATACAAAATATATAAAGAACTCAAGAAGCTAATCACCAAAAAAGCCAAAGAACACAATCAAAAAATGAGGCATAGAACTAAACTGAGATGTCACAACTGAGGAATCTCAAATGGCTGAGAAGCACCTAAAGAAATATTCAAAGTCCTTAGTGATCAGAGAAATACAAATCAAAACAACCCTGAGATTCCACCTTACACCAGTCACAATGGCTGATATCAAATCCTCAGGTGACAACATATGTTGGAGAGGATGTGGAGAAAGAGGAACACTCCTCCATTGCTGGTGGAATTGCAAACTGATACAACCACTCTGGAAATCAATCTGGAGGTTCCTCAGAAGATTGGAAATAGATATACCTGAAGATGCAGCTATACCACTCATGGGAATACACCCAAAAGATGCTCCATCATGCCACAGGGGCACATGCTCCACTATGTTTGTAGAGGCCTTATCTGTGATAGCAAGAAACTGGAAGCAACCCAGATGTCCCAGGACAGAAGAATGGATACAGAAAATGTGGTTCATTTATACAATGGACTACTATTCATCTATTAAGAATGAGAACACCCGAGTTTTGTGGCAAATGGATGAAACTAGAAAATATCATCCTGAGTGAGGTAACTCACAACCAAAAGAACATTCATAGTATGTAGCTCACTAATAAGTGGATATTAGCCAAAAATATTTTTAAAAATACAGAATACCCAAGTTGCAGTCCACAGAACTCAAAAAACATGAACAAGCTGAAGGGCTCAAGTGAGGACACCTCAGTCCCACTTGGGAGGAAGAAGAAAGCAAACACAAGTGGGGAAGGAGGGAGGTATCTGGGAGGGAGAAGACGGGGAGGAGTAGTGGGGAGAGGAGAACCTGATCTGATATTGAGTGAAGGAAAAGGACTAAAGCCCTGAGGGCCAGCAGAAAGAATGGAAACAGGCAACCTCGGAAGGTAGGAGATTAGGGAGACCCTCCAGAATGCACCAGAGACCTGGGAGGTGAGAGATTCTCAGGACTCAAAGGGACCTTAGATGAAATGCCTGACAGTTGGGAGAGGGGACTTATAGAGCCCACTTCCAGCAGGAAGACAGAGCATCAAACAAGGGTGGGGGGGGCATCCCACAATCACAACTCTGATCCATAATGTTCCTGTCTGAAAGACTTACAGGGATGGGAATTGAAAGGAGCCTGAGGAAAAGAAGGTCCAGAGGCAGTCCCAAAGTGGGATCCAGCTGAAGAGAAGGTCCCAAGACCTGACACTATCACTGAGGCTGTGAAGCGCTCACAAAAAACAAACAAACAAACAAACAAAACAAACAAACAAACAAAACAGACCTATCATGACCGTGTTCTGGAAGATACAACAAGCCCCTGAAGGAGTCAGATGCAGATATTTGCACCCAACCAATGGACAGAAGCAGCTGACCCCTGTTGTTGAATTAGGGAAGGCTGAAAGAAGCTGAGGAGAAGGGTGATCCTGTAGGAGGACCAGCAGTCTCAATTAATCTGGACCCCTGAGGTCTCACCAAACAGGCAGCATACACCAGCTGATATAAGGCCCCCAACACACATGCAGCAGAGGACTGCTGGGTCTGTGTTCATTCAGAGATGATGCACCTATCCCTCAAGAGATTGAAAGCCCCTGGGAGTTTAGAGGTCAGGTAGGGTGGGAGGTGTGGACATGCACGTGGAGACATGGGGATGGGAAGGAGGTGTGGGATGTGGAACAGTCAGAGGGTGGATGGTGGGGGTGGGGAATAAAATATGTAGTGTAAATAAATAAATATTTTTTTTAAAAAAAACTTTAATAAAGGAAATGAAAGATTTTCTAGAATAACCAACCAGGGAGCATACATGAAACTGACCTAGGCCCTCTGCACATATGGTACAGTTGTATAGCTTGATCTACCTGTGGGACTCCTAACAGTAGGAACTGGAGGTATCTCCCTGACTCTGTTGCCTGCTTCTGAGACCCTTTCCACCTACTGGGTTGCCTTGA
>JADRCD010183517.1:0-17763 GCA_019843815.1 Montemys delectorum
AGTGTCCGTCACATAGTGGTCATCATTATCCATCACCCAGTGATCTTTGCAAAGTGTCCAACACACAGTGACCATCACACAGTGTCCACCAAATAGTGGTCATCACCCGATGTCCATTACAGTAATGATTACAGTGTCTTTCACACAATGGTCATCAGTGTCCATCACTCAGTGATCTTCACAAGAGTCCAATACACAGTTTCCTTCACACACTGACCATAATACAGTGTCTACCACACAGTGGTAATCACCCAGTGTGCATCACACTTTCCATCAGAGTTTCATCACACAGTTGTCATCAATGTCCAATACACAGTGATTTTCACAGAGTTTCCAACACACAGTGTCCATCACACAGTGACCATCACACAGTGTGCACCACACAGTGATCATCATCAATTGCCCATCACAGTGTCCATCACACAGTGGTCATCATTAACCATCTCCCAGTGATCTTTGCAAAGTGTCAAACAGTGTCCACCACACAGTGGTCATCACTCAGTGTCCATCACAGTGTCCATCAAAGTGTGCGTAACACAGTGGTCATCAACATTCAATACCCAGTGATTTTCACAAAGTATCCAACACATACTGTCTATCACACAGTGACCATCATACAGTATCCACCACACAGACATAATCACCATGTGTCTATCACACAGTGGTTATCAGTATCCTTTACCCAGAGAACTTTGCTAAGTGTCATACAAAGTGTGTATATCACACAGTGTCCACTCTACAGTGGTCTTCACCCAGTGTCCATCACAGTAGCCATCACAATGTCCACCACACAGTGGTTATCAGTATCCTTCATCCAGAGATCTAGGCAAAGTGTCATACAAACAGTGTACATCACATAGTGTTCACCACACAGTGGTCATCACTCAGTATACATCACAGTATACTGGATGCATACTGTGGAGCTGGATGTGAAGCTGCATCCATAGCTGGATCTGGAGCCACAATGTCTGCTACTCCTGCAGAGGACCTGCATTTGGTTCTCAGGACACAGGTCAGGTGCCCCACAACTGTCCTAAGTTCAGCTCTAGGAGATCATACACTTCTAGCCTCTAAGGACACCCATACAGTACACACTGGCACTACATGTCACTTAAAATACTATACAAACCTTTCTATATAATGTTATTTATGACCTTTGAAGGTCAGAAGGGGACATCAAAATCTCTGGAGGTGGAACCCAGTTGTGGTATGTGAACATGTTATTGTTTTAATTCCAGGTGTGGGATAAGAAGCTCACAATCACGTATAACTCCAGAAAATCTAATTCTCTCCTCTGACGTCTGCAGAAGATACCAGGGATGTGGTACTCAGACACATAAATGAAAATAAAATTACTCTAACTTATCAAACATAACTAAAAATATAAAAAAGGTAATATGGAAGATAATAAATAACATGTAAAATTAAACATATAAATCAAGCCAGCAAGTGCACAAATCACAAAAAAATAAAGATAAATGAAAGTCACCAAAGTGGAGAGAAATGCACTATGTCAGTGTTCAACAGCTCCCAGAAGTCCAAGTATAATCTCTTAGCAGCATCAAACTCCAGTAGCTTTCCAATCAAATGACAACTTTGGTAAGGAGAGGAGGCAGCCTCAGGTAGAGCTGTAAATGGACAGGTATCTATCATCCCCACCATGGTTCCTTGTGAGGTCAGAGCAAAAATGGACCAGTGGTGACTGGGCACAGCCCACTGGTTTTCCTGACTTTCTGTCTCCAAGACAGGAAGGGAGTCTTCCTCAGTGGGGCAGTAGAAGGCTGGTTATATGCAAATATTTGTCCCAAGTGTTGCCCAGTGATCCATTTCTTCCTGCTAGGCCCACAGCCCAAGGTCCATAATTTTCCTCAGAAAGTGACACTGAAGGGGGCAGGGGACAGGGAACAATGTTCAAATATTGAACACTGTGCGGGACCTTTGACACTCAAATTTTAATCAGGACCCTTTCCTTGTTAATTATAAAGCAAGGAATCCTAAGAATGACAATGAGCTCCAGAGTTTTGCCATGCCTAGTTTATGGACTCTGATATTTGCTAGCTAGTAGATGTAGAGTGTTTTGCTTTTCACTTGGCCTCCAACCTTTATGATATCTCATATATATATATATATATATATGTATGTACATATGTGCTATATGTGTATATGTATATGCATGTATGTGTGTATACGTGTATGTATGTATATATGTGTATATTTGTATGTATATATGTTTATATGTGCATATATGTATATATGTATATGCATGTATGCATATGGGTACATGTATATACATATTCATATATATTCATATACATATATAGAGAGAGAGAAGGTGAGAGAAAGAGAAAGAGAGAGAGAGAGAGAGAGAGAGAGAGAGAGAGAGAGAGAGGAGAGCTGTGTATATCACAACAGGAACTCATGTCTTCACTCAAAGTATTCAAGTTGTTATTTTTTGAATCAGATTAATGGGTAGTAAATGATGGTAGCTCCTCACTAAATTGGTAGCTGTGACAAAATATTGTATCCATGGCATCCAAGGGCATGAGACCATAATCTGTGGGGCTGTGAAGAGGATGACACCATTCATCCCGTGTCCTCATTAGGCCTGAGACTTCACACTAAAGCCCAGGATCTACAGACAGGGTCTGACATGTTAGAAAAGATCAACAAAACATCTATCAGCCAGGACTCTATAAACAACAGATATGAGAAATGGAGCCTTACCATGGCAACCTAGCCCCTTCTGCTCTCAAACAAAACACCTTGATTTTGTCCTTATAAATGACAGAAATTGATTGCTTGTAATCTGAGTGTTGGCAAGGCAAGAGCAAAATAACAGTTTGTGTAACAGAGCTTGTTTTTAATAGGCACTGTGCATATATTCTCAGGTGTCCCATCTTCCTCATTTCTGTAGCTTGTGTCAAGTTGCCAAAACCTAATTGGCACACACTAACATTCATATATTAGTGGATGGATAACATGGAGCACTTTTCACTTGGACCCTAACATTCTCTTATAACTGTTGGTTTATAGAACATACCTCATCCATACTCAAGAAAATTTGTTTCTTTTTTAAAATTAGATTCAGAGTGAAGAGTAAAATGGTAGCTTCTGACTGACACTGGGATGCTGTGACACAATGCTCTATTTCTCGGGATACTCCAGGATTGTGGGGCAGTGGGCAGTTCTGACAGCTGGAGTCCATTAGAGCGGCCACCTCGGAACCCCAGAAACCCACTGAGCAAAGTAAATGTGTTCACAAGGGGGTAGGAGTTCTGGGATAAGCTCCTGAGACCAATGGCTCAGATTTCAGCCCAGACCTCTCACAGCTGCCACTGCAGGAGATGTGTGCTCTATCAGGCAGACACTGTCTCAAACTCCCAGCATTCTAGCTGGACCTTACAAACAGTCGTCTGACCACAAGCCAGACATGCCACGCCCCATACAATAAAGGGGGTGGTTTGCCCCCTCCTCACTCTCTTACTTCCTCTTCCTCTTGCTTTCTTGTTCTCTTACTTTCTCTCTCTTGTTCTCTTATTCTCCCTCTCTCTCCCTGTCTTTTTCTTTGTTCTCTTCTCTTGCTTTCCTTCTCTCCTTTCCCTCTCTCTCTCTCTCTCTCCTTCCTCTCCTTTCCTTCTCTCTACTCAACCAGCATATTCTATCCTTCCTACAATAAAATAACTCATTCATACATTGCTTCCTTTTTAATTAAGGTGCTGTGCAGCAAACAGGTCAGCCCCAGGGGAGAGAGAGAGACCTGGGCCTCTTTGGAACGACACAGGATTGAGTGCTATGGGCTGAGAGGAGGAGACTTTGTCACATTTTCACCATAAATTCTTTGTCCATTTGTTCATCACACAGAAGGCTAGGATCCCAGAAGGCAGTGAGTTGATATGTTAAAACTATAGAGAAAAAAAATCAATATTTATCCTGGAATCCTCAACCTGGAAGGTGGAGTCACATATGGTTTCCTCAATGAAGCCTACTGTTCCTAGCCAACATTTTAAGAAAGTAGAGTGAAAATTCTCAAACTAAACAACAACCAAAATAGTTGAAGATGTAAATGAAGATTTAGCATGTACGTACTCACTCACACAACTCCAAAATGGCTGCTCTGGACATGTTTGGACAACTTTAATTCCTATGACCGCTTTTATGATTTTAGCTTTCTTTGTATCTTCAGTAACTCTGGATTATAAATACTAGTATGGTTGTACTTTCCTCATCCCATGATGCTGCTTCAGCATTACTAGCCATTGCCATCAGCATCAATACCATCTCCTACTACTGGGGCTCTTCTAGTTGTTACGTCTGACTTCCAGGCTCTCACAGTCACTCTCTACTTTCTAATATTTCTCATGCTTGTTATGCCCTGCTGTCTTGTGACCAATCAACAAGATCAGCTCTCCATTGGCAGCTCTAGAGTATGACCTTTCTCTAGTCAGTGACTTGATCATCCTTATATGTTAGTGGTGATCTATCAGTTAGACACTATGTGAGGATAGAAAGTGCCATTCTAGTCTGGGAACAAGACTGCTTTTATCTCAAAGCAGGCTGGACTTATCCCAACGTCAAGCATGACCAGAAAGGGTTAAACTTAACAAGCCCTGTCTAGGGTGGTACTACCACTGTATAGAATTAGACCTTCTGAAAACTAAGTCTTTATTGTGATAGCCAGTGGGAGAGTCACTCAAGGGACTGAGGCAGGTGAGTGATCTCCTCTTATTTAGGGTCTTTCCTACCTTATGTCTCTGTAGCTATGATAAGCACCATGCCCAAAACTAAGTTGAGAGGGAAGGGATTATTTCCTATTACACTTTCCAAGTAAAGTGGCTGTAAAAAGGGAAGCCGTAGCACAAACCTCCCCAGTCAAGTACTGAAGCCAAAACCACAGGTAAAGTTTGCTCTCCGGCTTGCTCCCTCTGGCATTCTACCTTCCTTATATTAAGATACTAGGGACCACCTATCCAAGATCACATTACCCATAATAAGGAGGCAAGGCATTCCTACACCAATTAACAATTAATAAAGTGCCTATTGGGATGCTTCCAGGCCAGTGCAAGTCTGGCAGGCAGCATTGTGACTGAGGCTTCCCAGGTGTGTCTCTGAAATAACTGAGGTGACTAGGGCAAGCTTGTCTTTATTTATTTTTGAGACAAGTTCTCTTGTACCTCAGGTTTTCTTCAAATTCATTATTTAACGACAGTTTTACAAACAATTTTAAAACAAAATACCAAACACTCAAATTTACAATATAAAGGCTCAAGAGCTGATTCTGTGTTGAAAGGCTACTAGTTCAGAGAGGCAGAGAAAGATCCAGCTGAACTTCATCCTCAATGTAGGCCCCACAAGGGGAAAAAAACCCTTTTTCCTTTTTTCACACATCTTCAAAAACCGTTCCAACTGATTGTCCCTCCTTTCTACTTTCCATTTATTTCTGTATCCATCTTCCTGACTTCCTCTCATTCTCTATTGTCTTTTCCCAGCTTCACTTCCTGTCAACTGGTTACTTATTCTACCTCTTGACCTAAGATTGACTTTATTCAATACTATTTACAAGGAACAGAAAGCTCTCCTATTAAATGTGTCTTCTAGGGTGAACCACTCCATACCTAAAAATAGTTTATTCCAGTACATAATATCATGTAACATTCTTGGATTAAATGTGTATGCTAGGGTTGAACCACACCACAACCAAAGGTGTTTTCTAGTTTACAATCTTGAGATTTCCAGTGTGGTCAAACAAATATCTTCCAACATTTGACTGGGGATGACCTTGAATTTCTGATCCTCCTGCTTCTACCCTTCATATGTTGGAGTTTCAGGCATGTGCTACCTGTCTGGCTTAGAAATTTTCATTCACCTTCAAAGATATATATTATTGAAGTATTCCAAAAGTATGGTGCACTGTGGTATATTTAACTTTTCCTATTTTAAATTTTTACTTTTTTATTTACCTATTTACTTTTGCAGTTGTGGGATGATATATTCAGGACACTGCACATAATTGAAGAGACCTTCAGTAGTTTGAATTGTCTGTACCTCCTTCTTCCTTTTTCCTCCTTAGTCAACCCTTGGTTTTGTTGTTGTTTTGAGACAGAATCTCTCTCTCTCTCTCTCTCTCTCTCTCTCTCTCTCTCTCTCTCTCTCTCTCTCTGTAATCCTGGAGTTGGATACATAGATCAGATTGGTCTTGAACTTACAAAGGTCCTTTTGTCTCTGCTTTCTTAGTGCTGGGATTCCAGGCACATGTGAACAGATTCAGCTAATCCTTAGTATTTTGTTATTTTGTTTTGTTTTGTTTTGTTTTGTTTTGTGTTGTGTTGTTTTAGTAAGCCAGTCTCTGTCTATATAATTCAGGCTGACCAGGAACTTGATATAGAAGTCAGGTTGGCACTGAATTCATGATCTTTCTATCCTATTCCCAAGTGGTGAGATTACAGGCATAGGACACCAAACTAGGTTCTAGGCCCCCTTGTCTATTATTTAAGACCATGTCTCATATAACCCAGGCTGCCTTTTAACTGTAAATGTTCTTCCAAAGCTGCCATGGAAGTTCTATACAGAACATAGAATTTTAGAAAGTAGAAGGATGAGGATTGATTATAAATGTTCATATTACAGCTGTATGCTGCCATGCCTAGCTTGATAACTTTACCTTTTATAATTATTTTATTACTTATTTGCTTATTTGTAAATGCATGTGTGTACATACTCATGGCATTGTGTATACATGGAAGCCATAAGAGAAGTTAAGGGACCCCTTCCACAAAGTAGTGTAGGGTATTGCACTCATATACTCAGGTTTGGGAGAAAGCATCTTCACCCACAGAGCTATCTTGTTGGCCTTCAAGTAGACCCTTACACTTATCTTGTATAAAGCTGGCTGTGGTAATACATGCATGTGTTGCTACTACTCTAGAGACAGTGTATCACTAGTCAGTGGGAACTGATTTTTTTTTCTTTTATTGGATATTTTCTTTATTTACATTTCAAATTTTATCCCCTCTCCAACCCCTTGGGAAATCCCCCATCCCAGCCCCTCTTTCTCTGCCTCTATGAGGGTGCTCCCCCACCCATCCACCTGACCCAGCCTACTCAGCCAGTCAACAGGTTGTCTAGCACAGGAGTGAGGATTAAAAAGAAAAAAGACAATTAGACAACATTGTAGCATGACCACAGTCAGTTCTGAGGCTGAGGCAGGTTTATTTTTTCCCAATCTGCTTTTATACCATTTTAATTACATGCAAGTATTAAGTGTTGGCAGTACAATGAGGAACAAGCAAGGCAATAAGCTGACTACTTATTGTGTGACTACTCCCTTGACAGTTGTTTCTGAGCACTTGTCAGAAGGACCAAAATATTTGAGCCCACTTCTTTGTCCAAGCCCGAAACTGGATTCTTGCCTGAAACCTACTTCTTTTGTTCTACCCTAAAATTAAGATTCCTGCCTGAATTTACTTCCTTGTCATGCCCTAATTTCAGATTACTGCCTGAAGCCCATTTCCTTGTCCTTGGCCAATGTCAGATTCCCGCCAACCAACCCCCAGAGGCACTTTACACCCACCCATCCTCACCTTTATGCTCTGGCATTCCCTTCTACTTGGGCATTGAACCCCCACAGAACCAAGGACTGCTCCTCCCACTGATGTCCAAGATGCCGCATATGAGACCTGAGCCATGGGTCACTCCATGTATACTCTTTGGTTGGTGGTGAACTGAAATTTAAATCTTCTTTCTTCAAACTCCTGGATGATAGGTTATGTGTCTTCCTATTTGACCTGTGTAGTTCATCTTTAAAAATGCTCTGTTATTTAGAAGCAACCTCACACTTTCAAAAGGTTAGAAAGGGGAGTCAAGTAGAAGTCAGAAAAGTGGCTGCTGTGCAAATGTTAAGACCTGAGTTCAGATCCCTTTCAATCATGCAAACTCTGGGTACATTGGGACAGGTGGATCTCCTGAATTTCACTGGCCAGCCTAGCCAGTCTGTGAATTTCAGATTCAGTGAGAGTCCTTGTCTCCCTTGTCTCAAAAACAAGATTGAGATAGAAAAACAAAAAAACAAAAACACAAAGATAAACTGTGATCCTCACACTTGCATGCACAGCATGCGCACTGATTTGTGCACTCATATGTGTGTGCATGTGCACAGATGCACATACATCTATACCAATAAAATACGCTTGATGGCATATTTCCTGTAATGGTAATACTGAAGGTGTGGAGCCAAGAAAAACAGGAAATTAAGACCAGACTCATTACAGAGTGATTTTAAGTCCAACCTTGACTACATGAAGCAAAAAAACAAACAAAAGAAAGAAAGAAAAAAAAGTAAAGAAAAGAAAAAAAATACAGAATAAAAAGCTCCTGTATATCAGTCCTTTACATTACTAAAATATTTATGTTTTTAATTTTCAGACTAAAGTACATCACTGAAGGAAGCTGTGGTGGTTTGAATAGGACTGGCCCCATAGACTCTTGTGTTTGAATTCTTGGCCAATAGGTAGTGTTATTGTATTAGGAGGTATGGCTTTCTTGGAATAGGTGTGGCCTACTTAGAGAAACTGTATTACAGGGATGAGTTTTGAGGTTTTGAATGCTCAAGCTAGGTCCTATGCCTCTCCCTTCTTGCTGCCTGCTGATATAGACGTAGTGCTCTCTACTATTATCCAGTGCCATGCTCTTCACTATGACTGAACTTCAGGAGAAAGCATGAATTGTTTTCCTTTACATGAGTTGCAGTGGTCATGGTGTCTCTTCACAGCAATAGAACAGTGACTAAGCTAGAAGCCAAGGCAACCTGAAGGCAGAGGATATGGAGAAATACTCCTTATTGGCTTGCTTTCTTTGGCTTATTCTTTCTATTCTCTTACAGAACTCAAGATCACTAGAAGTCACTCCAGGCACAGTGGGTTACACCCTCCCACATAGGTCAAGCAACTGGTTCAGATACTTGACCACAAGTCAGTTGGATGGAGACAATTCCTCATTTAAGCTTTCTTCTTCCCAGTTAAACTCTAGTTGAAATTAGGTTGACAAAGACTAATCAGAACACAGATTTTCCATTTTGTGAATTCTCTACTATTGTCCTTTGACCCTTTAAGTTTGATACTGCCCATTGCTATCCCAGAAGGTCTTGAGCTTGCCTACACATGACCACCTTGTAGAGATCTTTTAAGATCCTTAAAGAGCCTGGAGAAATAGATGGCTTCTCTGTTAAACCAATGACTGCTCTTCTATAGGTCCCAAGTTCAATTATTAGCACCCACATGACTGCCAACAACTACCTGCAACTCCAGTTTCAGGGGATCAGACCTCTTTTCTGTCCTCATACATACCAGAAATATGTGGTATACATGTATGTATATACATATATATATATACATACAGAGACAGGCAGAAGAGTTTCACACATATAAATAAGTCTATTTTAATAAAAAATAGAAATATGTTTCATTTGTTTTCAAATTTTTATTTATTTTATGTGAATGAATTGTCTCCTATGTGCATCTCTGGGATTGTGGCCATCAGAAAAAGGTGTGGAATCCCCTGGAACTGGAGTTACAGCTAATATTTTGGAGCTGAGGACCAAACCTGAAGAATACTCTGTGCTCTTAACAGCTGAACCATCTCTGCAGCTCCAAAAATAAATATTAAGAAATGCTGCTTGCAGCCATTTGGAGGTAGCAGTACACACCTTTAATCCCACCACTTGGAAGGCAGAGACAGGTGACTTTCTTGAGTTTGAGGCCAGCCTGATCTACAGAGTGAGTTCCAGGGCATCCAGGTCTACACAGAGAAACCTGACTCAGACAACCAAAAGAAAAAAGAAAAAAGAAAAAAAAGAGAAAAGTTCCTGCATCCTGTAGGTTTAGACTTAGCAGCCCTGTATAAGATTGTGCGGGGTTTATTTTGAGGAGAGGCTAATGTTACTCAGGCTGAGGCTGGGTATATCATCTCAAGGTGAATCTGATCCTCCTTCCTCAGTTTCCAAAGTACTGGAATTTTGAGCAGCATCGATAAGCCCTACCATTTTGTTACATTGTTCAAAAGCTGTAAACAGGGGGCTGCAGAGACACAGGAGCATTAAAGAGTAGCTGTCAACTCTTCCAGAAGACTGGGGTTCAAGTCCCAGTACCCACATTCAAGCTCACAACTGTCTGTACCTCCAGTCTCTTGGGAAGCCAAGGCCATATTCTGGCCTCTATTGTGCATAGCACAGAGCTAATGCATAGATATACATGCACTCATAACACCCATGTACATAAACATAATAAATATATAAACAAATAAATAAGATACAAAAAAAGTTTAAAAAAAAAGAGATATAGGAGCTGGAGAGATGGCTCAGTGGTTAAGAGCACTGCTGTTCTTTTAGAGGTCCTGAACTCAATTCCCACCAACCATGTGGTACCTCAGAACAATGTCTGAGGTATGTCTGAGGAGAGCAACAGTGTACTCACATACAGAAAAGAAATAAATCTTTTTTAATAAAAGGTGCAAACAAGACTCTCTCTGCTTACTTTTCTTTAAGAAACTTTCCTTACTCTGGTTTTTTTAAACTATATGTTAATGTATATACCTATTCTTGTGTTAGTGGGTGTTTTGGGAGGGAGGTCTTGGGGAGTGGAGGTTAGAGGACAATATGTATAGTTCTTTACGTCTGTCCTTTCAAAATGTTTCTTTTCTTTTCTTTTTTTTTTTTTGACAAGTTTTCTCTTTGTATAGCTCTGACTGTCCTGGATCTCATTCTGTAGAACATACTGGCCTCAATCTGAGAGAGTCACCTGCCTCAACATTCCAAATGCCAGAATTAAAGGTTTCACAGCTGCCTGGTTAAGACAGGCTTTCTCTGTATACACCTGGATGTCCTGGAAGTGGATTTGTAAACCAGGTTAGCCTGGAACTCACAGAAATCCACCTGATTCTGCCTCCTGAGTTCTAGGATCAAAGGCAAGTATCACCACTGCAGGGCCACACCTAGCATTTTTACTGTGTGTTCTAGGCTTCAAATTCAGCAAGTCAAGCCTTTCACTGACAAGGAGTGGGCTATCTCTCCACCCTACCCCACACTTTTATTTCTGTACTGGGTTTTGTCTTGAGACAGCATTGCATATAGTTTTGCTGGCCTTGAACTCACTCTGTTATTTGAAGGTCCTTCAACTACTTTTGGAAATAAAATAACAGACTCATGATAACTAAGTAGTTTTAAATATAAAATTCTGCAAAAAGGGAACTCTGGTATAGAGAAAAGGCATACATGGCTAAGGTTCTGATTTGGCACAAGACTGTTTTTGGTTTTTTTTTTTTAAACCTATAGAAGACATTCCAGTTCTCTTCTCTTATAGCCTATAGGACTTGCATCCCTGTAGATCCCCTATCTCATTGGCCTAGGACAAAATCCTTTTCCAATAGTAAAAACAAACAAACAAACATCAAACATTGCTGGCTTCCCTATCAGACCAGGCTAAATAACTAGGTCTATCACTTTTAACTTTCTGAAACAAAATGGGGGCTAGCCACTAGCCTGCTTGTGTGTAATTCAGATATACTCTAGCTCACCTCGCACTAAAATGGGACCAAAACAATCTATGTTATATGCTCTCTATCCTACCCCAGCATTTCCCTAATTTTGGGAATTTTTGAGATGATAAATTAGTTTCTGAGGTGCATGACACAGATAACCAGATAAAGTCCCCCTCCCCCGCCAGATCCCAAGGAACCAAGATATGTTTATACTCAAGATGAGTCTTGTTCATGAGATTGTTGTGATTCTCAGCCTTTTGCTTCCAGTGTGTGTCCTCTTCAATTTCTTGTTCTGTCTGCTCTGCAGCTGGGAGAGCTGTAGTGCTCTTTCAGAAAAGGCTTCTCTCTCTCTCTCTTTCTCTCTCTCTCTCTGTCTATCTCTCTCTCTCAGTATAAAATAGAGTTTATTTAGGGCATGGGAAGGAGAATTAAGAGTAGTAGAGGTGGAGAAGGGCAGAGAAAAGGAGAGAATAGAGAACTGGGGGCTGGCCATGGCCACATGGAGGGGGGCAAGGGAATGGGAAGAGAGGGGGCAAGAGGCAAGGGAGAGGCAAGAAAGGCAGAGAGACAAGAATAAGAAGGCTTCTCTTAATCAGAGTTCAAGGGGACCACAAGCTCTATACAGTTGAGGACTTCATCCAAGGATGTCACTGATCACTTCCTGGTATGTCCTATATGGATGAAAGCAAACCAACCCTAGAAGAGAAAGCTGATTCTGGAACAGGGTGGAAATGGGGGACACTTGTCCCAGAAAGGTGCTGAGTTTGTGCCAGTTGCCCAGGGGAACACTGAAGCACTGGGAAGGGGACTGGGATGTCCTGCAGAGATATAACTCTGTGACCATTGGTCACTTTTTCACAGAAACCCCAATGGATGCTGGCCTATACTTCTTCTTTCCAAGGCCAAGACCAGGTCCTGCCCCATTCAGGTTAACTAGCTGAGCCTGCTGCTGAGTTCCAGGCCTGGAAGCAGGTGGGCTGGGCTGCACTTTGTGCTTGCCCTTGGGGGCCTCCAATAGCTGTGGACCCACCCTGACCCAGCAGCTGGCCAGTTGCTGTTGTTCAGTTCTGTGGGGCTCCTAAGGGCAGATAGTGACTTGGCCCTATGGCCTCTGAAGGAGGAGCTGGGTGCACAGCAGCCTGGCTTGCAAGTGGTGCTGGCAGCTCCAGATCTGACATGGTAGGCCAGGGAACAACAGTTGCTGTGTGAGATGTTTGAGATCCCTAGGCCCTAGGGGCTGCAGTGTCTGCTGCCTATCAACAATGCAGGTAAGACTCCTGACAAGACCAGGGCTACAAGCTCTTACCTCATTGCCTTTTGGTTAGGTAGTGGGCTAGTTTCCAAAAGTCCAAAGTCCCAGAGAAGAGAGGATGTACCAGTGTCACTGCAGGAATAACCTAACTGGGTTTTCTAAAGTGCTTTGATCTGTGCCTCCTGGCTGGTGTGTGAGTCAAGACATCTTGAACAAAACCCTTTGCTTTTCTAAAGAGCATTTGTGTGTATTCTTAGCTTTCATTAGGAGTGTCTGTGGAGCTGTGGCAGAGGGATAGCCAATGGCTATAGAGATGAAGTATGGAAGGCTGAAGGAGAAGAGAGCTCCAGCTGCTGTATTATTCTTCCATCTTGTTGTTGTTGTTGTTGTTGTTGTTGTTGTTGTTGTTTTTGTGTTTGGAGGGAAGGAGTCTGGGGGATGTTTCCAATGGCCTCCTGAATGTGAAGGACCTAGCTGAGGTGAACAACTACTGGACTCTGAACCTGATCTCCATGCTCTGCTTGACCTGGGATACCCTGAATACCTTCCCAGATGGCCCTATCCTCAGCTAGACTGTGGTTACCATCCCATTTCTGTGTGCCCTTCTGTCCTTCAAGGGCTAGGGGCTCTACTGTGCAGGGAAGGCTGCCTGACACATGTTGTACCAGATCCTTGCAGGTTAGGAACCCATCATGAGGGAGCTGAGCTATGCCCAGGATAGGTAGGTGGTACTGACAGACTTAGCTGGTAACTTTCTGGGAGCTGGGTAAGGTAGGTAGCCTGATCTATATTCTCAGTAAAGAATCCAAAGATTATAGTGCTCTTCCCTCAAGTCCTGGGTCCTCACATCACAAGAAAAATACAGACTCCCAGGAAGTTAGAGCAGTCAGAGGCAGAGGTACTCAGCCTCAGGAGTTGCCTGATTAGCCGGTGAAATAAACATCTGCACACATAAAATTTAATTAAAATTTAAAATAATAAACAAAAAACCTTTATATGTTTAGCTGTCTGTTTTTCTCTCTCAAGGGAAGCATATTATTTCTCCAGTAAAGCTGTGTGGAGGCTGGGTGCGATGAATGGTCAATGCCAAACAAACAGACATTGTTGAGTGGTGAGCATCTCAGGCTGAGCTGAAACACTGAATGGAATGTAGAAAGGGTGCTGGGATGAATAAGAGAGGGCCTGTTCTTATGGAAATTAAAAGGTATTTGGTTTTCTCATACCTTGCCTGACTAGCCTACTAAAATGCCACCATGTCTTTCTTCTAAACTTGTAATTTCAGGAATTAGAAGGTAGCAGCATATGATATAATGTGTGAGCAGCTAAGGAGTGAGATCCACTTGTCTGTACATCTTAAAACTAGGACAGGACCATGGAGACACAGAGACAGAATGGTCTTCCTAATGCATGAGTAAGGTAGAACCAGGACTCAAGCTTGCTTCTAACTTCTCGATCTACTCTGAATCTCCTTATATTATCTAGTACCTAACACACATCCATGCTATTTCATGTTCTACCATCTAGCTCACCTGCTCTGAGATCAGCCTAAGCTCCTTTAGGCAGCAGGGATCACATGTAAATGAAAGCCAGGAGAGGAGCCAGTTCTAGAAGGGCCCAGAGCTAAGTGAGCTCACTGGGTGCTGCCCAAGTAACAAGGAGGAACTGAGAAGCTCCCTCCGAACATGATGACGAGTAGGGGTGAGCCTAGTTTTCATTTCAGTCTCTGGAAGACTGTACTAACAGGTTTCCAAAGATAGAAAAACATGTTTGGAAAGATAACAAGCCTCACCCCATAGGTGCTCAAGGAGATAAAACTGGGCATGGGTAGCACACTAGAGACATGGGAGCAGAAGTTCAAAGTCAGCTCTGGCAACACAGCAAGTTAGAGGCCAGCATGGGCTATAAGACACTATCTCAAAACACAAGAGAGGGGGAGACAAGCAGGAGGTTTCAAGTTAGAGGACATTAAATGTTAGCGAAATATTCTTCTAGTCTTTGTGTGCCATAATTTTTCTGTCCCTAAAACACCATTAAAGTTTGGGAGGCTTGACAATTCCATTAGAAGGCAGGAGACATTTTCCAGAAATGCAAGTTAAAGTAACAAAACTTGTTAGAAAGTGACAGTTCTCTCTCTCTCTCTCTCTCTCTCTCTCTCTCTCTCTCTCTCTCTCTGTGTGTGTGTGTGGGGGGGGGGGGTGTTGCCCAAATGTCTGTTTATCCCGTGCGTGCAGTACCTGCAAACGCCAGTAGAGGACATAGTATCCTCTGTTACTGGAGTCATAAATGGTTCCCAGCTGCCATGTTGGTTCTATAAACCCAACCCTAGTTCTCTGCAAGAATGGGAAATGCATTTAACAGGGAACCATATATCTCTCCAGTCCCCTATGCTCAGCTTTTTACTGGGGATTTGAACTCAGGCCCTTATGCTAGTACAAGCAAGCACTTCTCCATACTGAGCACCTCATTCAGGATTTTGAGAACCATGTAAGCCCAACAAAGGACTTCCAGATGAATTCATTAAAGGGCTAAGAGGAGGTATTGAAATAAGGAAAAAAAATCAAGGTTGTGACATGCAACTGCCTTCAGGATCTGAAGCTATTGAAGGTCTGACCTGATCCCTGGTTAGCTTTAGGTGGAGTGGGGAACCTGCAGGGTTACTTATCTGTTAATATAATGAGAAAGTCAGGAAGAGGTTTTGCATGGACAGGAGATGGTGGGCTTGATTTAAAACCATGCTTAATAGACTTTAGATTTGAATCCAAATCTCAGTGGTACCATGGTATAGTGTTCCTCACAATGAATATACCCCTCAAGCTCCTCAGAAGGTAGCTGCTGGTCCCCAGCTCAGACCATTACCCTCACATAGCTGTGGTGTCTCTTCACATAAATGGAACCAGCTGGAGTCAGGTTGGTCAGCAACTTTCCCCATGAATATGCTCATATGCCCCACACCAAAGCTGGTGTGAATTCATTGTCAGCAAAGTCTGGATATAACAGGTCTACCCAAACACCTGACTCTAGATCACTTTCCCAGGGCAGGCTTTAGTCCCCGGATTCCATGTCTCACCTCAAGGAGCCTTGGGGCACTTCCTTCTGGCCTCCACCCACAATCTTCCCTAGAAGAACATGGTCTTACAGACTAATGTGTTTTCAGCAATTTAGACTCCTGTGGCATGGAGGTACACTTTTGTGTGCACATGTCCAGAGGGCTAGATGAGGTTGGTGAGCAATGGGCCTTCCCAGGCACCAGAGAAGAGGCACCACAGGGTGATAGCTCTCCAAGAGGAAATGCATTTCAATGACCTGGTGTTCGAGTCACATGAGCATAGGACTCCAGAACAGTAAGCTAAAGAATTAAGTGGAGAATCCTTCAAAGCTCTGCCTGGGACAAGGTAGAGGGAGGTGTTAATTGAGGAAGATGTTGAAGAGAGTAAAGGGAATCACCCTTGCCCTGTTTGACTGTCTTCTTTCAGTAGTTTGGGGTCAGGGACAAGTGCTAGGCATCATCTCTCAGACATTTTAGAGCCCTCCCTAGGAAGTCTGAGTCATCTTCCTCCCCAGATATTCTCACCCCTGTGTCTTTGGCCCTAGGAAACAGCACCTTGCTGGAGTTGGGAAGCTGGACTTACCTTTTAGTTAATTTTAATTATAGTGAAGAGGTAAGAGGAAAAATTACTCCCTTGTTTTGGGTAACCTACATAATAGAACCTCCCACATATGACCCAGTGAATCTCTGATAATCCAGGGAAGAGACCTAAAAGCAGTCTAAAGGTCCCTATGTACCTAGTACCTTTCCTCTAAAGAAAAGAACAGGAGAGGCTCCCACTCTGACCAGACCTGAGGCATGCTATCAAGGGCATAAAACGTTACTGGCCTATACTTTGGATGCTAATGATTGTCTGCTCAGGAAGAAGTGGCATCTAGGAATAGGATTTACCAAACTCAGCCTGAAGAAACTGTATCCCATGGGCTTTAACTAGACCCAGGCAACACAGATAGTTCCTGAGGTTTGCTGAAAAGTGAGTGAGTGAATGATTACCAGAGTAAACCCTATGCAGATGACAGGACAGAAGTATTGTCTTCAAGAAGAAAATTGACTGTTTCTTGTGTGTGTGTATGTTGTGCTTGTGGTTTATGGTACATATATTTACATATACACACAGTCACACACACATATAGATATAGATATATATGTACAGATACACACAAATCTATATGTATATATGTATACAGACACCCTCATCCATACATGTAATATACATGTATGCCTACCTACACATATAAGCACACCTACACATACATATATATGTAAACATATACATACATGCGTATTTATAGAAGCCAGAGGTCAAAATCAGGTACCTTCCTCTTCCTTTCACTTTTTTCTGTTTTAAGATAGGGTCTTTTGACTGAACTTAAAACTCATCAATTTACCTACAGTGGAAGAACAGGGAAAAGGTATCCTCCAGTCATTGCCTCTCCAGCACTGGAATTACCAGTTTGTACCACTCCACCCAGCTTTTTATAAGACCCCTAGATACATGAACTCAGGTCTTAATATTTGAGCAGCAAGAGTTCTTTCCACAGAGCCCTTTCCTGTGACCTCAAGACTTTCATGAGACCCAAAAGGCATCATGGGCAAGGTTAGGAAGAAGAAATTACCTCTTTGCTTTCTGGAGCTTCAGATACAGAAACCAAACTAGACCCATTGAGAATCAAAGAGTAGCATATGTAAGTAAAAACAAAATGGAGAAAGAACCAGAAACAGAGAACCCAGAGAGAAAAGTAGTAAGATTCTGATGTACAGCAAGACAGATTTTAATGAGGGAAGAAGTCACACACTCATATTTTCACATGTACACACACACCCACACCCCACACACACACCAGACACACCCACACACACCAGACACACCCACACATACCCACACACACCAGACACACCCACACACACCCCACACACACCCACACCCCTACACACACCA
>JADRCD010183517.1:18299-30432 GCA_019843815.1 Montemys delectorum
CACACACACACACACACACCCACACCCATACACACACACACACCAGACACACACACACACCACACACACACACACACACACACTCACACACACACACACCAGACATATACTTATGCAGCAACCTTGAGCTTTGCTAGAAATAATGCTTTTTCATTCACAACCCTGGGCCCTCCTCAGCTGCACAGGTGTGTGTGTGTGTGTGTGTGTGTGTTTGTGTTTGTGTAAAACAGATGTTTTGGTGGATCCATACCTATATACATATGCACATACATATATACATATACATATGGATCCGGCAGAGGGAGATCCCAAAATCTAAAGAGGCTCTCCAGAAATCCATGCCCTAGGATGCATCCCAGGCAGAATCTCAAAATTAGAAACCAGCTCACCTAGCGTAATTAGGTCCCTCACAGCCATGTAACCCTGGGAAGTCACTGGCTTTTCTCACTCATGATGTGTGTGTGTGTGTGTGTGTGTGTGTGTGTGTGTGTGTGTGTAAGTTGTCAGGTAGGCTGTCAGACCTTAGCCTCCTGACCTTTGTTTTGGACTTTTAATATTCACTCTTAGTGTGCATGGTGTTATAGCCAGATAGAGAGTTCCCCACAGGCCACCACAGAGGAAGGTATGGAAGGTCAGGAGCTGGTTCAAGCTTTGCCTACTTATCATAGTAGCAGGGTGAGGGACTCTTCAACTTGTTAGTTTCATGACTGGTGGACATTTGCTTGGCACACTTCTAATGGCTAGAGATGATTTCACCTTGATATGAACAATAGTTGCTAGTATAATCAATTTATTTAAACATTAGGTACTTTCCTCTTAAGAACTGTTTGATTATTGCTATGAGTGGAATGGCTATTTGCACAGCAGATTTGTGAGTGTTAACAGTGTGACATGGCTCTTGGAATGAGTTGGGGTTTTTCCAGTAGCTGAGTTCATTCAGAGAGCAAGTTGATCATAAAATGGAGTCTGAAAGTAAAATAGAATTTGCAAGATGGGCTGCTTATCTTCTGGAAACAAAAAACACAGCATACCTAAAGGGATCCTGAATAATAAAGAACTGCTGGAAGGATCACTCTCTGTAGTTATTTTTTTTTAACTTTTATTGCATTATGATGAGAAAAGTTACATGATTTCCATTTGTCTGAATTTGTTAACATTTAAAAACATATTTTAAGTAAATAGAATTAAATGTTCTTGTTTCCTTTTTGTAACCCAACTCCTCCCAGAGACCCCCTCTTCAATACCTACAATATCTTTTTTGTCTTATTCTTTAAAATTTCTAAAATATTATAACAATAAGAATGGGTGTTATAAAAATTGTTTGATATAAAACAACAATCAATTTAACAGTCTTATGTAGATGCTTGTCTACAGCAATACTGATAATACATATGTTTTATTCAGTATAAATTTTAAATAACTCCAAACATATTAACTGTATATTACAAAATAATACATAACTACTAGTATTTTCTTAAATGAACATAAATATATAAAGTCTTTTTGTTTGTTTGTTTCTTTGGATTTAGTAGAGTTTAAAATCTTGGCTCTTACTGTAGTACAAGCCCAAAATAAGAACAATTTTTAAACATTGGATTTCATTATAATAAGGCTATACTTCAATAACCCTCAAATCACTGAAGGATTTTACCTCCATCATAGCTAAGCTGAGAGTTGACAGTTCTGCTGTGCCAAGGAGTGAATTGTAGGCATGATTTTTGGATATAGACTTCCTGCTGTGGTCAAAACTATTTAACTTGAGTGAGTGACTTTATTCTCAGGCCACAGAGAACAAGTTACATTCATTTAAGAAATGGTGTATTAAGATGGTCTATCCATAAAGTCATTCACCAACTGTTTCAATGAACAATGGTTCTACTTGGAGGGTGGCACAGACATTAGGTGTGGGTAAGAATCTGGTTCATTAGCTGTGATAATTTGGAAAAGTATTCATCTCAGAGAAAGACTAACTTATAAAGTCCCCTTCTTCATACTTGATACAAGAGCTACAAATGGCAAGCAAAGCATTCAGTCTCATGCTTTGTTGTTCTCTTTCCTACAAGCCACCTCCCAAGTTAATTGTCTATGTCTCCCTTGGGTATATAAATACTTTTGAAATATATAAGCTGTTCTGAAAACCATAGTATAGCTACTATGAAATAAATAATGGTAAAGACATGAAATAAACAATACTACTAATAGAGAGGCTGAGATAGGAGAAGCCATATTTCAAAACCCTTATGTTGTACACAGCAAGACACTGTCACAAACAAGCTGAAAGTATATATAGATTGTACAATATTGGACCTTTTCTCCAATTACCAAATTAGAGAGACCATTGGATGACAATCAGCAAATTTCTAATTCCTCATATTTTTGGATTTCAATTGCTTAGGATATGTTGGTAATATTAATTTTCATATTAGGATATTAAGAAAAGGTAATTGTCACTTCCTGTTGTTTTTGTTGTAAGATGTGGAATTAGATTTGTGTGGATTTGTTGAAAGATTACTTTCTTGCTTCTTCTAAGGTGTAGTTTTGCTCCTTATGTTGATGTTTTCCATCTATTATCCTTTGTAAAGCTGGATTTGTGGAAAGATATTGTATAAATTTGGTTTTGTCATGGAATTTCTTGTTTTCTCCATCTATGGTAATTGAGAGTTTTGCTGGGTATAATAGCCTGGGCTGGCATTTGTGTTCTTATAGGGTTGGTATGACATCTGCCCAGAATCTTCTAGCTTTCATAGTCTCTGGTGAGAAGTCCACCATAATTCTGATAGGCCTGCCTTTATATGTTACTTGCCTTTTTTCCCTTACTGCTTTTAAAATTCTTTCTTTGTTTAGTGCACTTGGTGTTTTTATTATTATGTGACAGGAGGAATTTCTCTTCTGGTCCAGTCTATTTGGAGTTCTGTAGGCTTCTTGTATGCTCATGGGCTTCTCTTTCTTTTGGTTAAGGAAGTTTTCTTCTATAATTTTGTCAAAAATATTTACTGGCCCATTACATTGAAAGTCTTCACTGTTTTCTATACCTATTATCCTTAAGTTTGGTCTTCTCATTGGGTCTTGGATTTCCTGTTGTTTTTGTTGTAAGAGGTGGAATTAGATTTGTGTGGATTTGTTGAAAGATTACTTTCTTGCTTCTTCTAAGGTGTAGTTTTGCTCCTTATGTTGATGTTTTCCATCTGTTATCCTTTGGATTTTTAGGTTAGGAGAATTTTGCATTTTGCATTTTCTTTGACTGTTGTGTCAATGTTTTCTATGGTGTCTTCTGCCCCTGAGATTCTCTCTTCTATCTCTTGTCTTCTGTTGGTAATGCTTACGTCTATGACTTCTTTCCTAGGTTTTGTATCTCCAGGGTTGTCTGTCTTTCTACTTTCTTTATTGATCCTATTTCTATTTTTAGATTCTGGATGGTTTTGCTCATTTCCTTCACCTGTTTGATTGTGTTTTCCTGTAGTTCTTTAAGGGATTTTTGCGTTTCCTCTTTCAGAGCTTCTAGCTCTTTACCTATGTTCTCCTATATTTCTTTGAGGGTGCTATTTATGTCTTTCTTAAGGTCTGGTATCATCATCATGATAAGTGATTTTAGATCTGAATCTTGAGTTTCCAGTGTGATGGAGTGTCCAGGACTTGCTATGGTGGGAGAATTAGGTTCTGATGATGCCAAGTAACCTTGGTTTGTGTTGCTTATTTTCTTATGCTTACCAGCCCCTGCCCCCCGTCCCGCATCTGGTTATCTCTAGTGCTACCTGCCCTTGCTAAATCTGATTAGAATCAGTCCTTCCTGTGATCATGGTTGTATCAGAACTCCTCAAAGTCAGGCTGTTTCTGTGATCCTGAGCTTCTGGGAGCCTGTGACCCTGAGCTTGTTAGAGCACCAGGGAGTGCAGCAGCTTCATCTAGGTGTTGTGGGACTGGCTGCAGAGCTTGTGCCCAAGGTCCACTCAGGACACCAGCCCAGAGAGACCAGAAGGAACCTGAGCCACTCTGCTGGCGGATTTCCAGTGTGCCTGGTCCCAGAGGTCCCGGTGTTGGGACAGATGTTGGTCCTCCTCACCTCTGATCCTGAGAGTATCAGAGTGCTTAGGAGTGGATGGAGCTTCCTCTGGGTGTTGTGGGACTGGCTGCAGAGCTTGCGCCCAAGGTCTGCTCAGGACACCAGCCCAGAGAGACCAGAAGGCCACTTTCCCTAATTTTATGTTATACTACAAAGCTGTAGAAGCTGTAGGTTTTTGTTTGTTTGTTTGTTTTGCATGGTACTGGCAAAGAAAACCCAGACACATTATTCAAGAGAATCAAATTTAAAACACTGTCATAAATGTACACCTAGCTTTTAATTAAAAACAAAACAAAACAAAAATGCACAATGGACAAAAGGCCACATTTCAAGAAATTATGCTGGTCATACTTAATGGTTACCTGTAGAGGAATAAAAAGAGACATATATTTATCACTATGCACAAAGTGTGACCCCAAATGGATGCAGGACCTTGACATAAAGCAAGATAAACTGAGTCCAATTGAAGTGAAAGAGGAGGATAGCCTTGAATGCATTGGTACAGGGAGAGATTTTCAAAAAAAAAAAAAAATACAAAAAAAAAAAAAACCCAAACACAGTTGGCCTTCTTAACTTCTCCATAATCCACAATTTTTTTCTCGAGACAATGTTTCTCTGTATAGCCCTGGCTGTCCTGGAGCTCACTCTGTAGACTAAACTGGCCTCAAACTCAGAAATCTGCCTGCCTCTGCCTCCCAAGTGCTGGGACTAAAGGTGTGCACCACCACTGCCCAGCCATAATCCACAATTATCATCCACTACCCATCCTCCTTCTTCCTGTTGTGATATACACAGCTCTCCTCTTTCTCTCTCTCTCTCTCTCTCTCTCTCTCTCTCTCTCTCTCTCTTTCTCTTTCTCTCACCTTCTCTCTCTATATATATGTATATGAATATATATGAATATGTATATACATGTACCCATATGCATACATGCATATACATATATACATATATGCACATATAAACATATATACATACAAATATACACATATATACATACATACACGTATACACACATACATGCATATACATATGCACATATAGCACATATGCACATATGCACATATATATATATATATATATGTATGTATACACACACACACACATACACTTATAATTTCTCCATCACATAGCTACAAAGCAAGGCTGGCTCTCTCTCTTAAGACTTACCTAGTACCAAGAGGGGCTTTAGTATATAATTATGTGCTACAAAATGTGCCTTGCCATTCAAGGCAGGCTCTTGCATAGAAGTAAATCGTCCCATGATTCCTCCTCTAACAGACAGATGGATATTAAAAGAGCACTGAACTAAAAGAAACATCTCCAAATCCAGAGTACTACTTTGACAGAGAGAAATATAGGTATTTTAGTCTGAGTGGTAAAGTGCTTCATCCTGTGGCAAACTTCCTTTTTGCTAATCTGTACTATTTCCTCAGTCACTGCTTCAAGATTTTGTTTGCTAGTTGCTTCTGCTTTTAAACCTTTCAAAGATGACAAGCCCTTATGTGGCTTTTTCCAATTTTCCTTTAGGAAGCACAGCCTGATATGTACTGCCTTAGCCATTCATAAAGCCAACTCACACACAGTTTATGGAGGCAATATTATCTCCTAAACATCATGGCCTACTATGTGAATCCACAGAGCCACTTAAGTACCTGTGCATTGCACTAAGCTTCCAGTTGGATTAACACCTTTTTTTTCTTACAGTAAACAAAGTTCTATATAACTCTTTGAACTGTTCAACAAACATCGACTCTTTCATGCCCAGTTTTCCAGGAATTCATTTCCTTTAATGTTTGCAATTCTCTGATATCCATGAGTGTCTTACCACTAATAATCACAAATGTCCCTAGTAACAATTCCTTATATGGTTCAGCCTTTCAATGAATTATTTCACATGTATTGTCTCTAAGCTGTAGTGTTTATCCCAATTAAGGGTGAGAAGTGATATCACTGTTTTTCACTGACATGAATTTCTGTTTTTCAGATATTAGAGTTCATACTTAGGGGGAATTATCTATGATATATAGTTTTCTCCTGTCGTCCACCTGATTCTCTCAATGTATTTCAAGATTTGGCTCCTGGGGGAGAGTCTAATTAGCACAGAATAGCGGTAATTCTTTCCTTTGTACTATCGTTGTTAAATGCCCAATCACAACTGTTGGTTCCTTCATTATTATTAAAAATGAACTATCGTCCCCTCAATACCTATGTAACATCATGGAAGAAGAAAATTAAGAAGACAGAAAATAAGAGCTAAGACATTGTTTTTGAGGAATCTCATCATCATTGCATCCTTGATCACTTAGTAGCTGTAATCACTTGCACAAGACCTGGAGATGACTGGCCCATTGTGTTAATAGAAATGTTTATAATTGTGAATAGCTTTCCACATGACCATAAAGACTTGAGTCTTTTTTTCAAACCCATGTAGAATTTGGGTTTGATAAGGTGGATGTGAAATTCCAGTGATTAGGATGTACAGATAGTAGTATCTCAGCTTAGAAAAATTAGTGAGTGCTACTTCCAGTGAGAGGCTCTGTCTGAAAAGATTAGATGGAGATCAATTGAGGTATACAGCTGGTAAAAGTCTCTAACCCCCATCAATTGTTCACAAATACAAAAAGAGATACAAAGACTGGTCCCTAATATTCCGTTATGGAGATAGGAGATTTTTTTGAGGGCCTTCTCTTATGTAAGCATTTACAGGACTTCTGGAATTAACTATTTCTGAAGGAAAGAAAATGGGATATTTTCTTCAGTGTTATAGCTACCAGTAAATTACCCATATCTATGTAAATGAACTCCTAGCTATTCTTCATTAATTAATTCCAACTGTTCTCATTGGATTGACAAATTAATTAATTAATTTGAAGCAATCCATATAGGAAGGTTTAGTAGGGCAGGGAGATACTTGAGATAATGGCATAGAGAGGAGAGAGTACATGACTATTTCCAAAATACTTTATATACATATATAAAAATGTCCCAATAAAACATCTTTCTGTGTAAAAACACAATGTAATATTGAAAAATCTAATTAAATTCTAGTTTAGTGGTGTACTTTAGGTAATATTCTTTTAACTCTAATTATTCCCTATGATGTCAAGTTCTAACTAAGCAGACAGCTAACCCTAAATTGCTTGTCCAATAATAAACAGAAACTGTTTACAACACCATCCATACTCTGTGTACAATGTATAGCATGTTCTTGAATCACTTTTGACAAACTTCCTTACTTACTAATGATGTGTACCACTCAACATTTCATCAGTCAGGATGTCAAACTTTTATATATCCTCAAGAAAAACACTGGTCTAAAACTGACTGGTCTCTGGTACAGTTCTTATTACTAAGTAGGGACAACACAAGTGTGTCTATAAGAATACATGCACCTGATACCAAATGGAAAGGAAAGCCACATAATGATTTCTGGACAGACCCACTTTATCAGATGCTCCCATTTCATTTATATCTCCAGTTTGAAAATGTACCTTATCCTCATACTCAACTTGGATCCTATTTTGTCCCTTTTTAGGTGCCAGCAGGAAAGAACTTGCTTGGTGTGATGTGAGAAAATATAAGGTCCTGTCATTAAGACCATGATGAAAATACAAAAGAAATAGTGCCCCCCAAAATTTACTAGTTTAGTGAGTCAGATAATCTACTAAGATTATGTACAGCATCATGGATAAAGGTTGTCTAAGAGATCATGGACAACTAATAGGCAACTATCTCTGAAGAAGAGTCATCCTAACAAAGAAAAATTTCACTACAAATACCTTTGGAGAGAAGATGGGCTTCATGAAACACTTCATGGGCTACCCAGTATTTTACTATTTTTCTAGCAGCATCAAAACAATCAAAGTTTCTGATGCTAAAATTTAGGCTTAGAAGCAATAATTAGATTCCACTACTTAGAGGAGAATGCTTGAGTGACAGTTGGAATTGAAAATACAACTGAGATTTAGTGGTCTGTCATCTTTTATATCCAGAGCACTTAAGTACATTTACTTTAAATGCTAATGTACTGGAAATCGTGAAAGGGGTTGAGAGTAGAAACATTGAGTCAAGTTTATATCAGTTTCATTTAGGTAAAATTCTGTCCAAAAGTGGCATCTGTCTAACATGGCATATGATCAGTCTAAAGAACTCAATGATTAACAGCACAGCTGTAAACTGCTGTCCTCTGCATGAATATATGTCCATAAAAACAAAGAATAATGGCTTTGTGAGGATATTCTCATCTTCCTGAGTAAGGAAGGTCATGTTGCAAAAGAAATGTTTAAAATACCTGTGTTCAGGATGAATAAAAAGGCAATGGATTCGCCACAAATTTGAATTCTAGGGAAGATTGTCTAATAACTGGGAGTACATGCCTTTTCTGATAACAAGAGAAAATCTTTCTCAAAAAATAAAAATAAAAATTCACAAAATCAATATTTTCAAGAAAAATTCTCAAATCAGACCAAGTAGATGCCTTGTCAGAAGTTTCTATCCAAAGGAAGTCTGCACCATTTCCTGTGTGCACATATACTTGAAAGCAGTTGAGGGGTGGTAGAACTCCTCAAGGACAAAACAAAGGGGCTTATGTGTCCTGATTGGTAGTGGCTCACATGTGAGTCCAATAGAGGTACCAATTTAAGATAAGGTGATCTATGAAGAGCCTTTTTAAAGTAATGCTCACTTAAATTTAATTTTATTTAGGCCAACATCAAAATAACAATAGTGCTGCAAATGCTCACAAGATAGAGAAATTATCATTGATGATTCAAGTCCTTGCCGTTTTTATCATGGAAAGAATTTAATTTGCTAGACTAAAAGTTTTTAGCTAGAGTTCTGTATTTATACCTTATTTATAAATCTGAATTCCTTCAAATAACACACTCCCTTGTAGAACATAGGTATGTGGTTAGGTTCAGCTGGTAAGAAGTTTTCCATTGGCAGACATTAACAATACTGGAAGATGCAGTCCAGGTTGGTGGGGAATAATTGGCATCAATGACTGAGTGAAAACTGATTTTCTTGGCTAAAGTATGAGTGTACCATGCAGCAGTTTTCTGCTAGTCCTATTCTGTGATAGACGTGTTGTTGCATACAAGCAGCCATCAATGGTGCATCTACACTGAACATTCATGCCATTGAAGAGATAAGGAGAAGAGATAACAGTAGAGGAGGGTATAGTACAAGAATGGGGGAAAGAAAAGTGTGAAGTAGACTGGAAGGGAGAAGGTATAAAGATAGAATGGAAGAAGTGAGTAGGGGAAAACTAAAATGGCAGTGAGGAAAAGGGACAAGAGTAGAGAGAATAATGGAGGTCAACGAAAGAGACGTGAGAAGAAAAAATATATATGTGGAGGTGGGAGTATAGAAGAGCAGCGAGATGGGAGGGGAGGAGATGGGAGAGAGGGGAGGACAAAAATAAATAAAATAGACAAGAAGAGGAAAGGAAAGAAGAAGAGAGGAGGAGAAGGGAAGGGAGGGAGGATATTGGAGAGAAGAGAAATCAATGACAAATTAATGGCATTAATCCTCTCCTGTAAGGAAATCAGGATTTTTGCTTGTAACCAGATTTTGTCAATGTTTTGTTATGTTTAGTACACTACTTAAAATCTTCTGGATTCTTTTATGAAATAAAAAATGAACAATGAGGGCTGGAGAGATGTCTTAGAAGAACAGTGGCTGTTCTACCCAAAGTCCTGAGTTCAATTCCCAGATACCACATGGTGGCTCATATCCATCTAAAATGCACATGAACCTTGCCTTTTACTATTAACCCAATCAGTATTTTTGGGGTGAACATCTTATCTTTCTTACATGGTGTTCTTTCCTCTTCAAACACATCAAATACATTTGGTGGATATTATAGTTTATTCAAGAGTTTGTGTTGAAAATATGTATAATTTTCCCAAATATTTTCCAGGAAATGTTGATATCATTATAATACACACTGATATTTAATACTACACTCTGATCAGTGTTGAGTTTTCAATGTTCAAGGCATTTTTCTGATGAAACACAGAAAGTACAATTTGTTTAAAATCTATTTATCACATGTACCAATTTTTTGATAGTTTAAATCAGTTGATTTAATGAAGCTTCTATTCACATATACTGATTTGTATAATGCAGAAATTTTTGATTGCTAATTTTACTAAGAGGCTTTTTATATATTACAAATTATTGATGAGTGTGAAATCTGTAAGGATGACTATTGACAATTGCTTTAATTTTTCTGGGGAGGCAAAAATAAACAACTCCTACCCAAGATCAGGCACTTATGACAGACCAAATAAATTGTTCTATCCATGTTTAGTTTGGCCAATCAATGATTTTCACTGGAGTTACTATAGCCTGGGTAAAATGTTATATTGAGACATTTTATGCATTGACATTAACCAATGTTGTTTTCATCCAGCAGAAATTCTTCAGTTCATCCAATTCATCAATATCAGAGGAGAGAAGTACTTCCACCCAAGTCTATCCAGCAATGGAAGCTTCTCAAATGTGTGATGGGAAGAAATGTTCTTTCAGGGTCACAGCTGTCATGGTTACCTTCTGTGATATCATCTTGATTACACAGGTCAGCATATCAACATGTTAGTCACACTGTATTATGGACTCGCTCCTTCATGGAGGCAGGCTCTTTGTCCCACTGAGGTTACTGAGGTCTTAACCAGCATCTGCCATCACAGAAACATCACAGAATTTGCTTTCATAAATAAGTATTGATTTCTTCCCTCAGGCCTGCAGAAGCACAACCCTTAAATTCTAATCTATATCTCATATGCAATCCTACTAGGTTGTGTTACAGGATATTTGATCACATGTGTATTCCTCTGATGCCATGTGTTTGAGACTCATGATATTGACTAGTGGTTCCATGGTCCTTATACTGCTGAAGCCCAAACAGGGTCCAAGACATATGCAGAGTTCTATGTTCTAGATCATCCTCTGTGACAAGAGCTACACAAACTATCCTTATCCTATGAGCAGATATAACTTTTATACAACATCTTCCATCTTAAAGATGTGTTTAACTTTGGTAAATGAAATCACTAGGTGTCTACTCATTGCAAATGTAGCAAGAGCTTCATGCTTCTCAGCCCCTCTTGTTCATCAGACACTATTTCTATTTCCAGCCTTTTCTGTATTTGCTAACAAAAAAATAATGTCAAACAATAAAAGTTAGAATTCAGAGATTTCTAACACTGCCTTCCTCTTTTATATTCTCTTTCTTTTATTATGCTTCTGTTGATGCCTGATCCTTTTAACATAATTGTAGCCATTTTGTATTCGGTCCCCATTTTGCTCATAAGGTTAAATCAAGTTCAGGTTCTCAGACTGTACTTCACTGAAATAATTATCCGTAGCTGACACTGAAAAGTTCTCTTAAAACTTCATTACAATATGGTTGTGTTACTTGTGCTCTGTTATGTCAATGCTCTGAAATGTCCCTGGTCACCACACATCCATCACTCCTCAGCTTAAAAGTCAGAAGATAATACTTTGTCTAGTTAGGCAAAATGTAGTACTGTGTCCACCTTTGACTTCTAAACTTCTGAACTTCTAAACTTGTTTATTCCTATAAAAAACCTATACTAGGAACACAATGGTATCACAATTAGGCTCCTGAGTCCACTTTTGTGGCCCTGATTGATCAGTCTTAGGGTGTGTGTTCAATTAACTATTCTTGCTTAATTGAAATCATTGTTTATGGGATTTGTGTGGTGATTTCTGAACCCCAACAGTTCCATTATTTTATCATGCCTATAACAACAGTCTTGAAATTTCATCTTTTAGCAGTAAAATACCTAATAATGAATGGAAACTTTAAAACTATCAATTCTTTATAATGAGATCATTTTAAAATGAGAAATATCAACATTAGTACTGTATGCATCATAGCAACTAAGAGCTTTTATTAGGTTATATCTTAATCCATGATGTGTGGATCACCATATATTTTCATATATATGTATATACACATATATATGAAAATAAATGGTATATATACATATACCATATGTGTGTGTGTATATATATATACATGTATATACATATATATATACA
>JADRCD010183518.1:0-11483 GCA_019843815.1 Montemys delectorum
GGACCTGTGTTGGGTTGAGGTTTTGGCGTTTCAAAGGCTCCCCCCCAGTGACATACTTCCTCCAACAAGGCCACGCCCCCTAATCCCTCTCAAGTAATGCCACTTCCTATGGACCAACATTCAGATCTATGAGCCTATGCAGACTGTTCTTTTTTAACTACTGCATTCAGCATCTGCTGGATCCAGGTATGGCGGTTTAGGGTGTCAGCCTATCAGCTGGCCTCTAGCTAGGCATGTCCTCACAGGCCCAAGACATTGTTGTGAAGACAGATAGCTGGGGGTTATGTTTCAAGGAGGCTTAGCGGATGAAAAGGCTTTATTTCAAATTAAATAAGATACCCCAGCAATGAAGAGCTCGAACTCCTGTGCCCAGGACCAGGTTTGGCTCGCTGCATCCACATGCTGGTCACTGTCAAAGGTTCCAGTTCTAGGGAATCTGACGCCCTCTTCTGGCCTCTGCAGGCATTACATGCATGTTGTGCTCAGAAAATTCAAAAAGACTCATACACATAAATAAAATAAATGAAAGAATAAATCTCAAAATAAAACAGGTTCAGGAGAGATGGCTCAGCGGCTAAAAGCACTGGCTGCTTTTCCAGTGGACCCAATTTTAGTTCCCAGCAATAACATAGCAGCTCACAACCATCTGTAACTCGTCCCAGGAAATACAGTACCCTCTTCTGGACTCAGTGTGCAACAAGCAAGCAGATGGCACACAGACATACATGCAGGCAAAACACCAGTACATATAAAAAAATACACTGACAACATTGGAAATGAAAACAAAAGGGAACAAACTTACAGTATGTTTGCTCATACATAGGATATTTACTGTGCACCCACTAAGCACACACTCCGCGATGTGCACTAGAAATCACATGAGCATAGGAAAGGGACCAGGAGCCAAGCGGAAGTAGCAGCCACCGGTCTCCTACAGGGTAATGGCAAAGCTTCCTTGTAAGGAACCCTGCCCTCTCTTCCGGCCCCACCCACCTGTCACTGGTCACAGCCACAGGCACCATGGGCAGGTATGGTGATTGCTTTGGGGGAGTCAGAGATTGTTTCTGGAAATGGTTGCAACAGTTTGAGGCTGGGGAGCTCGTGTGAGGATACTGGAGGATAGCATGTTCTGTGGGACTGGGGAATGTGTTCATCTGGGGCAATTGCTAGGGATTCTGGTCTCAGTTTCTAAAAATCACATTTGCCGGGCAGTGGTGGCGCATGCCTTTAATCCCAGCACTTGGCAGGCAGAGGCAGGTGGATTTCTGAGTTCGAGGCCAGCCTGGTCTACAGAGTGAGTTTCAGGACAGCCAGGGCTACGCAGAGAAACCCTGTCTTGAAAAACCAAAAAAAAAAAAAAAAAAAAAAAATCACATTTAATTGTGTGTGTGTGTGTTTGTGTGTGCATGCACACGCGTGCACTCACTGCTTGTGTGTGGAAGTCAGTTCTCTCCCTTCCACCATGTGGGTCTTGGGCATCAAACTCAGGTTGTTAGGCCTGGCAGCAAGAGCCTTTACCAGCTGAGTCATCATGATGATCCCGATATTCTGAATTTAATGGTTAGTTCATGAAGGGGAGCGTGTCTCTGTCTACTTGGTTGGTGGCCCACTCAGTGAGTCTGGATCACAGTGTTCCTCGAGTCATGTAAAGGAAGACATTCGAAGGTGTCAGAGATGGGGCGCTTCAGATAACTTGCTTCCAACCCGCAGCTCTGTGCCCCCACAGAGATGCCCAGTGCCAAACCTCATCACGCCCCATCTAACGTGTGTGTTTGGCCTGTGGAGAAGCAAATGGCTCTTGGAGACTGACTTTAAATCCAGTCAGGACTTACTACTGCTGTTTCAGAGGTGTTATTTTACCAATCAGCACACCCACTGACACCTCATAGGCAGATGCGGCATCGTCCTCGCTGGACCAGCTTGTGAGATCTAAATGTTTTCTGTCTTCCCATTGGTGCCAGTGGTATGAACCTGCACTCTTACCTCAGCCTGTGGTGACTCTCCAGCCTTGGCATGGACTTCAAGAGTCTTTCTATTCTGTGAGCAGCACACTGGCCCACGGTGTCGATGACATGTGGCTGTTTAAAGCCCAACGATGCAGGATGCGAGCACGTAGTTATGCGAGCACGTAGTTATGCGAGCACGTAGTTATCTTCTTGAGGTGAAGATGAGCCCTTATCCATTGCTCAGGCAGCTATTTCTCATGACTAGACTGAGTGCTTATAATGGAGTTGTGTGGAGCACAGCCATGCTCCCGAGTCTGGAAACTGCGTATGACAGTCCTCATTCGATGAGGGGTGAGGGGTGCTTGCAAGCCACACTTTCAGGAGTGTTAGTGACACTTTTAGGGGAAAAAATGTATTGGCCTCTGAACTCCAGCATTGCAGATCTGGGCCTTATGCTGCTGAGCGGAGGGCAGGACTGAAGAGTCTCAGACGGGTCTGGTTGGGGACGTGGGGTGTTTGAGGGGGCTGCTGTGGTGTTGACCGGAATGGTGGAAACAGGAAGAAGCAGACAGGAAGTGCTTCCTCCAGCTTCGCCATCTTCCTGCAGGTCTCCAGTTAGCAAAGGACAGGAAACATGGGTAAAGCCCAACAGGAAATGCCTTGCAGAGGTCAACAAGAGGTCTCTGAGGAAGGGGACTGTGCATGGTTGCAGAGACCCAAATCTTTACCGTTAGACAGCACAGAGTGGGAACTTCCAGCTGACAGGTGTTAGCATAAACAGTAATAAATCCATCTTTCCCCTGCTCAGTCCCACTCTAGGGGGACTAGAGATGGGAGACGGAATGTGCTTGATAGGGGTGTCCTGCAGACTTAAAAAAGAGTCGAAGGTAGGACTCAGTTTTCAAATCTGTGCAATGGCCATGCAACAACAATAACAGAGATAATGATCTGAAGCCCAGCCTCAGAACCCGGCACAGTCATGGCTGCTGGCACTTCTGGTTGCCAGGGCAGCAGGCTTATGGCACTAACAAGCTCTGGCATCTGAGCTGGCTTGTAAAAAGGGTCTGCACACCTTTCCAGCGGTGGCTCTGAGCCTGTAATCTGCCTAACGTTACCATCCCCCTCTCCGGCTCCACCGTGTAACTTATTGTGGACCTCTTCCAGTGAGTGCTCTGAGCACCCGGAAGCCTGGGCCTGCTGTAGCTTGGTCCCCACTAGTTCCTAGAATGAGGTCCAGGTGTGCAGCAGAGACTCCATCTGGGACCGCCTCTAGCCCTCTGTGTCGGGAAGGTTTTGTTTTCCCCAACAGGAAGTGAAGGGACAAAGGAAAGAGGTGGTCATCTCCTCAATGTCACAGACTGAACTCAGCTGCCTTCAAATCCAGTCTCTCAGGCGCACTCTTGCTTCAACCCGAGTCCTCTGCTTGTGGCCCCTTGTCTGGAGAAGGCTTTCTGTAAGCCATTTTTTTGCCAGTTCAGGGAGAGCCAGCCCCTCTCCCAGACAGCACAGTGGCTCCCAATGGCAATCTACTCTCCTCTTCATGTCAATAATAGCCCAAAAGAGATAAATCTAGCAATATGTGTGTGATCAGCAGTCTCATGGTCCCCCCAAGACACAAATTTATGGGGCATCCACACTCGGGGGTCATCTTCCCAATGGTTTATAGTATCGAGCCTCCTTTATACCCCCAGTAAATCTAATTTATATGGATGAGCAGATCAAGCCGAGCTGTTCCAGGCATTGGAAAGCTGTGAATCATTCACAAGGCTTTAGGAAACTTGGGGAGATTAAGGCTTTGCATAATGCAAATCAGGAGGGAAAGATGTTTGCTCTGCCTCCGCTGTGGATGCAATTAGCGCAATGAATACCAAAAGAGATTCATTTTCCTGGGACAGAGAAAGGTCCGCTTGGTGTGCAGGAGAGCACAGTTATTTGCAACACAAGAGCCCAGAAGCCAGAGGCTAGCCAAGCACCAGTGACTGTTTGATTTGCAATTTTAAAGAATTTAAGGATGAATAAAACATCCAGTTAATTTTGAAAACGCTATTGTCAAATGGCCTAAGATCTGGGCCTTTTTTGGGCTCAAAAGTCAAGACAGCACTTGAGGTGTGTTCTGGGCCCTGGTTATGGAGTTCTGCATGCACCTGGAATTTTCCAACGTCTAGCTTGGAATGCTCCAGGACCACAAGTCCCAACTTAAGAGCCTAGCTGGTTCTGGGAATCTCCCCTGTGTCCCCTGGATGACCTGTCCTAGCTCCTTTGCTTTTAGGTAACTTCGTGTGTGTGTGTGTCTGTGTGTGTGTGTGTGTGTGTGTGTGTGTGTGTGTGTGCGCGCGCGCGCGTGCACGCGCGCACATGCTTTGCACCTTTAGACAGAGTGCTTGGGGACGTGTACTGGACCCTCATGGAGGTGTGGGCACGTGTGGGCAGATATGAGGCATCTTTGGAAGATGCAGGCGCAGGGAGCCAGCACCACAGCTGGAAAAATCTCATTTCAGAGAAACAATGGCCACAATTCGGATGGCCACTGTGAGTAGGGAGGTGGGAGACGAGTACCAGGGCAGGGCCAAGGTTGCATATAGCCTTTGCATTCATGCATCCACCCAAGCATCCACGCATGCGCGCCTCTATCCTCCCATGCATCCACGCGTGCGTCTACCATCCTCCCACTTCCCAGTCATTCATTCATTGAACGTGTGTGTTCCCAGCTGGATAGTAAGCCAGGCTTCACTGTAGTAACTATGAGAGTCCAGCAGGAGCTATGGTTAGTGAAGCTCTGCTCCTTGAAGCTCATGCTCTACTGAGAACATGGAACATGAGAAACACTCGAGGAGTCTTCCGAGTGTGGTGGGGATGGACCTCCTCAGCAGGAGGGCAGTGGTGATAGAGGTGGCCAGGGACATGAGAGCCACTAGACTCTGGCCTGGCAAGCTCAGAAGAATCCTCACCTTTGGCTCTTGAGCAATGCTCATCTCTCCCTTGCACCTATTTAGCAGATAAGAAGACAGAGGCCCCTTAGCATGGGGGCCTGGGCCTCTGCTCCTTGGGCTTCTGTAGTCTGGGAAATTAGTAGGATAATGAACTTCCTCTCATTCTGAGGCCAGTACAAGCCTTTGGGAGGTTCTAAGATAAGCAGTGTTCTGGCACTTCCTGTCTGGGGACCACAGCCCTGGTCTTGCGCTGGCCACACATGGAGGAAATCAGCCCCTGCCCATGGCCGTCCCTGTGCGTCAGGTCCGGAGAGCTCTCTGGGAACCTGAGGCGGGCTTTGTCTAGGTCAATGGGCTGGTCTTGACGCTGCTGGAACTCAAGGCTGGAGACCTCATAGGTGACTGGGTGGTACTGAGGCTGCAGAGAGGTGGGACCGTGTACCAGCTGGCTCTGCTGCCCTCTATGAGCTCAGGCTGATTCTAGGGTGGGGCAATGGAGCTCCCTGTGGAGCCTCTGGGCTCCCGATCTTTTTGGTCACCTGCGGTCCTGTCTCCACATGGCCATTCTTACTCTGCTTAGATGTTCCCAGGGCTCGCCCTGCTCTCGGAAAAAGCTCATCTCCTAGAGCATAGAGATGTCTATGCTCAGATTCAGGGACTTCCAGGAAATCTCAGTGGTGCCTTTCCCTTCCCAGTGGTGGTAGTGGTGGGGGGAACCTGCAGGCATCTACGCAATGATCGCAATGATCGGCTACACAGAAGAGTGAAGAACCCTTGGGCTTGTGACATCCTGGGGAGCCCACTCCCTGGGGGCCATTTCTTCTGGATCCAGCAGCATCCCCACACTCTGCTCCCCATGTTGCTGAGATGTCCCATGCATATGGAAGGCATAAAGGACACCCATGTGCTGGCTCTTTCCTCCCGTGGCCCCAGGAAGACAGTGGCAGTTCTTCTGTGGAGGACGGCAGGCTCAGAACAGAGGCGTGGAGTGGGAGCTGACAGCAAAAGCTGTTTGCGCACGGCTGCTTCAGCTGCCAGGTGTGGCCGTGACCTCAGGTCACAGGGCCCGGGGAAAGCAACGTGATGGGCATCTGCCTGGGCAGCCCCCCATTTCCCTGTGAAAGGCAGGCAGGACCTGACTGGGGCTGGGGCACCATCTGCTGTGTGAGTGCTTTGTGCTGAAAACTATGTGTGAGGCATACATCTCACCCTAGGGAGGCACAGCCACTGAGCAGGACCAGCTGGCAGGGGAACTGAGGGTGGGCTGGGGTGCCTGTCTCCGTCTGCGTGTAACCCCTCCCAGGGGGCTCTGTGCTCTCTGCACCTCAGTACAAGGCTGAGGTCCACTGCAGGTGCTCAGCCTCCTCAGCTGAGCAGCTCTGCAGTCCGATGGCCATGCTGTGCTGGCTGGCAGCTCAGAGGCTGTACCCTGTGAGGCCTCCTTGAATGCAAGCAGATATGACCAGGAGGAGACACAGAAGGGACTCTGAGGACAGACGTGGACACTGGGCTCTTAGAACTATTGTAAATTTGTCTGTACATGGAGAAAAGAGACAGGGGCCATGTCCTCCACCCTACTCACCTCTGCCTTCCCTTTCTGACATTTACAACCCAGGAAAGCAGGGTGTTTTTCTCTGGACCCTGGTCTGGCCCCTGCCAGGACATGAGGATCCTGGAGGGCAGGCTTGGTCCATTTTGTGTTCAGCTGTTGGAGGTACACTGCTTGCAGACTGCTGCTTGTCCTGACTGCTCGCCTGTGGGTGGGGCTGGGGCTGGGGCTGGGATCCTCTGGTGTAACCTCTGCCCAAGGATCTTGCTGCGTTGGTGGCAGTAGACCTGGTGAGGCCCCAGCCTGTGCATCACAGGCCTGGCAACCGGAAGGCTTCACTCTGCCTCATTGCCCCGACTCTCTGACGAGACACAAGTGATGGGGATCCCCCCTCCTTCCCAGCCTTGGTGGGAGATGGGACCCCTAGTCGGTCACCTGCTGTGTGCCACCTAGAGCAGCTGGGACAGACCAGCGTCAGGGGACACAGAGAAGAAGCAGCCCCTGTGGTTTCTGTAGCCCAGAGCATAGCCTAACACAGGGTGATAAACGAGGAGAGGGCAAGGGGCAGCCTGCTTCTCCTGCTGTCTCTCACTCAGGGGCCAGGTAGATCTTTTCTGGGCTGGCCAGGCCTAAAGGGGCTCAAGGTCGCAGTAGGTACAGTGTTCTTTCTGTCACTTTCTGTCTGTTTGTCTTTATCTTTTCCTCTTTGTTTCTCTAAATTCATAGCCTCTTCTACTTTAGTTACCACACACACACACACACACACACACACACACACACAGTTTCCTTGTTGAAGGATGAGGACTACACTTATCCATGGATGTCTTACTTTTCTATTTCTGTGAAGAGACATAATGGCCTTGGCAACTTAGAAAAGAAAACATTTGGGGGAAGGGGTTCACATTTCCAGAGGGTTAGAGTCCATTATCATCATATGGGGAGCATAGTAACAGGCAGGTAGGCAGGCAGGCAGGCATGGTGCTATATCAGTAGCTTAGAGCTTACATCTGATCCACACACAGAAGGTAGAGAAAGCTAACTTGAAATGGAGTGGGCTTTTGAGACTTCAAAGCTCATTGCCCCCGACAAACCTCCTCCAACAAGGCCACACCTCCTCCAACAAGGCCACACCTCCTCCAATAAGGCCACACCTCCTCCAACAAGGCCACACCTCTTAATCCTTCTCAAACAGTTCCACCAACTGGGCACCAAGCATTTAAACATAAGAGTTTATGGGAGCCATCCAAACTCCCACAGTGGTTACAAAGACAAATACTTGGAATGTAACCCATGGTGAACAAACAATGCCTTGGGGAACTGAGAGAGAGGCGGCAGGAAAAAAGGCAGAGGGCCTTTTACTTGGAGGGCATTTTGATCCTTGGATTGTTCTTGGATGTGGTTTTCTGCCTCCAGTGTTAAACATTTACATTCAATTTATAAGACATGTTCATTCTTGTTGGATGTCAGATCATAGCTATAGACCCCAATCTGGTCAGTGCGCTCTGAATCTGGATCTGGCCTTCTGCTTTGCTCTTCTGGTTTCCCAAATTTGATCTACAGCACGTGCCAGGCAGTTGTGTTTCAATTGCTCTGCCCTGAGAAAGTTCTGGGAAGGAGCTGCTCTGTCAGCATTCGGTGTGTGCTCACTGATGGTTATTTACATGTTTTCCCATCATGTTCTTCTGAATTCAAACAACTTCCCCTAGACCATTGCTTTCTTTGTTACGTTCGGGTACAGAAGTCCACCTGAGTCTGAAGTAAGCTTGTTCATAGCGTTAGTCTGCCCCATTCTTTCAGGTCCTCAGATCTCAGGTCTCATAGACACAGATCTGCACAGCTCTGCGAAAGTCAACAATGCCGGCTTATAAAAGTGAAGGGTGTAGGTTCTTCTCCAAGGTCTGTGACTTCACAAACCCTGTGTATTGCCTAGGTTTTTATGGCTCTCCTCGCTCTCATGGGTCATCAGCCTATATGGTCCATGAGGGCAGTGGGAGCAGAGAGGACAAACAGGCATTGGAAGCCCTATGAGTCTGAATGGTGAATGACCACACTGGGGCCAGCTATCAGGAGGCAGATCAATTTTACTTAGAGTGATTCAAGGCTTATAAAGTGTTGGGGGACTGAAGGTAGGAACATCCAGGATGGGCAGAGGTCATTGGCTGAGGGCTTAGGGTACAGAAATGTCTCATTAGCACCGGGAGTCATCTCAGGAATCTCAGGTGCTGGCCGAACAGGTTGTAATCAGGAGAAAGGAAACTGATCCTGTAATCTACCTAGGCTACCTGACATTCCTCAGGTAGAGGCATAGGGGTGGGGATGGGGGAGGCTTAGAATTCCCCAGACAAAGTCAGAGAGGGGAAACCCTGCCAATGAAGGGAGTCTCCCATTTTGCACACTGACCCCAGAGGCTATCAGGCCAATGGCAGACTTAGACCTTAATTAGCTGAGTTTCCCTACAGCTTTCCAATACCAAGCATGGATTCCCTCTTGTTTAGCAGGTCTTAAGTCCAATTAGGGGGCTGTTGGTTACCACCAAGGTGTGTGTGCCACTGCTGCCCCATTGGGGATATGTATTGTCCTGGTTGGTTTGTTGTGGCTCATCTGCTTCACAGTTGCATAAAAGTGCTCATCATCTCCCTCCTTTTGGAAGCTTGTGTGGCGCCTTCTGGTACCATGAAAGCTAGTCCTGAGGGAGGAAGCTTTCTGGACAGATCCAGCTCTGGTCCTCTGGACCCTGTATCTGACACACGTGATGACTTCAGCAATAGGGACTTACCTTTACCCTCTGGGAGGCCACCAAGGACAATAGCAATAGCCTATAACATTTTTTGGCAGTCTCTTGGGCAACCCTGACCAATAACACAAGAGTGGGCTTCTCATGCCTGTGTTAAGGTTTTGTTAGGTATGGCTCCTGTTGGAGTCTCCTCAGCCCAGAATGCAGTTCTTGCCTTACTGGCCAGCTACCTGGGTATCATACTGTTCGACACACAGACGCATGGCTGCTCTGGCTTAGCCCAGGTTCCAGGCAGACGCAGCAGCCTTCCTTGTTCTTTATGTTAGTTACCTGGATAGCTTGGAGTGACACCTGTGGTGTGATTCCAGGCTAGGCGTACTGTGCATCTCCTGCCACCAAAGCCAAAGCCACTGTCACCTCTTCTTGAGCCACTACAGACATTTCCATGGTGAGACTCTCTCCACTGTCCCCATGGCTGAGGACTCTGAACACAGGAGTTAGGCCTTGTCACCTTTCTATCCACAGCCACCCTGTCTCTTAGGTGAAGCCATAGCCCTGGCCTTGGTTGTAGCTTGAGCCACTTGTCTTCCTTGGCCCTCTGTACCTACCTTCTTCTGTGACTGTCGATGTTATCTGGGTGACCCACACCATGGGCTCCTTGCACTCAGCGAAGGCCCTTAAAGGGGGTCACAGGTGTGGTTGTTAGGTGCTAGCTCGTAAGTCTCCTTCGTTTCGGGTCCCCCGGAGCTGACTGTGCTCTGGCTTTTCTGTTCTCCCGTCATGTGAGCTTTTCCTGGGAGACACAAATGTCCATTCATGCCAGGGAACCAACCAAAGTAATACTTGAGCCAAAATCCAACTTGGTGAACCAGCGAGTTTGTTGGACTTCCTTGTGGTAGTATGGATGAGAGGTTATGGGGTTGTGCAGTACCCCAAAGCAGCTCAGCATCAAAATTCACCCCAGCCTGGAGGCAGCATCCCTACAGCTTCCCTGTGACTTAATAGGTGAGGTCCCCTCTCCACATAACTGTCCAACATCACCTCCTGAGACCACAAGTCCACGTGCTCTGGGGGCGCCCACCAGGACTCTGCACACCCTCCTGTCTCTGTGGCACCCTGCTTCCCCAGCTGAGTGCCTGACACTATCAAGGCCATAAAGTCATTATTCCACTGCGCAGTGCTTGGCTTTCTCAGCCTCTGCCTGCCACATGAGCAGCTGAACCCCAAGGCTGAGACACAGAGCTGAAGAGTGTCCAAGAGACACTGACAGAAGGACTAAAAGATCAGCCTGCAGCATTGCCGCTCACCACCTGCTCCCACATGTCCGAATACGCAGGCACCTGTTCCTTGCAGGAAGAGGGGGTTACTCCAACAGCACAGGTTCCCAGGCAGGAGCTTCAAAGGCATCCCTGGCCCTCCAGGGGGTCTGCCGATTCAGAACCTGCTGCTTGTCTAGAGGAGTCCTCCCGCTCACCCTCTTTCTCTCCCTCCCACCCCTGCAGAGGACTTCACTCTGTCTCAAACCTCCATCTTCTCCCCTGTCCTTGCCCTTCACTTTGTCTCTGAGCTTCCGTCCTCTCCTCTTCATTGCCCCTGCTGAGCCTGTGGAGACACAGGGAGAAAACCACAGAGTGAAGCGCCATGGAAGCAGAGCCCTGACTTCTAGGAAGTGATGTCACAGGGCTTCCCTGGAAAGCTCCACTTGTCTTTGTCCTGGAGGCCTGGCTTGTCCTCCAGGTCCTATCCCATCAGGTTCCTCTGGGTCACTGGGATTCCCTTGGACACAGCCTCTCCGTGGCCAACAGTATGCTGCTCACATCCCCCAAGGGGTAAGGTTGCCTTTTGGGACTCCCCCTGCCCCCCACAGACCCTTCCCAAGGGCTTGGTGTCAGACAATTGCAGACAGAACATGCAATGTCACCACTCGCCATAAAAGCCAAGATAGAATTTTAAAGCTCTGTAAATATTTAAAAGTAATGAAATTAAACTCGGACGCTCTTAAGATGGCAGTAAATCCCAGGCTGCTTGGTGATGAGGATCCGCTGTTCAACGCAGTAAAAAACGTATGCGTCGGACATTAGGAATGTCCTGCCTGGCCCATAAATCTGAAATAAAACTAACACATGTACAGTGGGAGGCATTAAACCTTCCGTTGAGCTCTTAGGTCTAACTCTGTTGGTCTCAGGATTTAGGAATCTGTTTTGTATATTTGGTGGGGCGGGGCAGTGGTGGTGGAGGGGTATGGAAGTGTGGGGAGTGAGGTCAATGGGAATGAGGAGGTGGGGGGAAGTGGGAGGAGAGGATGAATGGTGGTGGGGGGGGGG
>JADRCD010183518.1:11883-34176 GCA_019843815.1 Montemys delectorum
TCCCTTCCTGCTGCCTACCCATATGGATGTAGGCAGCTCCTTATCCAGTATCGTGAACCTCTGAATTATAAGCCAGCCCCAGTTAAAGGCTTTTTTTTTTTTTTTTTTTTTTTTTTTTTTTTTTTTAGTGAGTTGCTATAATTACGGTGTCTCTTCACAGCAGTGGTAATCCTGACTAGGAAAGGAGCCTAGAAACTGTCAGAAAAGCACAGACATCTTGTTGGCTCCCCTGGCCCCTCCCCCACTCCCCCACCCTACCCCACCCTACCCCAGAACTTGGGCTGTTCTCCAGGGTTCTGAGCCTGGTGCTGACCTCCCGCTTCGCCTTGCTCTTCACCCTCTGCTTGCTCTTGCTCCACTGCCTGGATTCTGCTGTTTCCTTTCCCACTGGCCCTAAAGAGGGGTGTCCCTGGCTCTGTCTTCTGCTCTCTCTGCTCCCTGGATCTTGTGGGCAGTCCCCTCTGTTCATAGCCTCATTTCTTGCCATAATATTGTTCTTCTAAAAAAAGATTTATTTATTTTTATTTATATGAGTATGGTACACTGTAGCTATCTTCAGACACACCAGAAGAGGGCATCAGATCCCATTACAGATGGTTGTGAGCCACCGTGTGGTTGCTGGGAATTGAACTCAGGACCTCTGGAAGAGCAGTCAGTGCTCTTAACTGCTGAGCCATCTCTCCAGCCCCCATAATATTGTTCTTAAAGTCTGCTTGTAGGTTTCTTAAATCTAAGACCAGGACCCCATTAATTTCACACTTACTGTATACAGAATGCTTTCTAAACATCTCATTGGTTCTCTCTTGCTGCCCAGATGAGATTCAAGTAGCAGAGACAAGTCTTGGGATGGGGCTGAGACCTCCTTGTGTGTCATCATCTGTCCAGAAACGCAGGTCTAAGATCTGACCCTCAAACCCTGAAATCCCTGCTTGGTTTAAAGGCCCTGGGCTGAGGTGATAGATTTAAAAAAAAAAAAAAAAAAGATTTATTTATTATTATATGTAAGTACACTGTAGCTGTCTTCATATACACCAGAAGAGGGCATCAGATCTCATTACAGATGGTTGTGAGCCACCATGTGGTTGCCGGCATTCAAACTCAGGACCTTCGGAAGAGCAGTCAGTGCTCTTAACCGCTGAGCCATCTCTCCAGCCAGAGGTGATAGATTTCATCACCATCCCTTTTCCCTACAATGGCTAGGAGTAGAGCCCTGGAGCCTCCTTGGTGTCTCCCTCTGTCTCAAGCTGATGCTGAGTTCCATTCTGTCCGTTTCCTCTTGCTCCTGGAACTACATCGGTGGAACAGTGCTCTCCGTGTCGAGGACTCGAGGTCTCTGCGCTCACAGAGACGCACAGGGAAACCAAGGACGTTAAACTTGCAGCTTGTCCATTTGACAACAGGGATGCATATACCTGTTTCTCCCCCAGAAGGCTTGGGGTGGACAGCCTGGTGATCAGTGTCATCCGAGGGACCAGCCCACACCCGAATCCCCAGAATGTTTATCCCAGACTCTCCCTCCCTAGACCTTTATCTTAGCTTTCTTTCTCAGCCAGTAGAAGCCAGCCTCAGAGGAGATGGCACAGGTACTTTGCAACCTGCTGGCCTCTGCACTGTCTGCATAACCGAGACCACACCAGATCCCAGTCCCTTAAGCTATAGAATCCATCTTTATGGTAGAGGTCACATGTGCTTGGCAAAAGAGTTTCGATGCAGCCATGCCTTAAGCTGCATTGTGCACATGAGATTGAGGTCACTTTCCAGGGATTCCCTCCCCCAAATTGTACTGCACTTAAATATCTTTAAAATACACTAGTGTCAGGGTCAGATACTAGAAATTTGAACCAACACCTGCTAAGTCTTGCTGAACCTGATTTCCTTCTTGCCTATGGCAGACTGTTTCTCTGCCGGCTGTAGCATTTGCAGGGACTCCACACACCTGCGCCATTTCCCATCTATTTCCCTTTGGGTTTTCAAAGCCATTGCGATATTTTTATGGCTCTAAAAGTGTCAGAAGTCCCCAGGACTATTTCTACTGCACATCCCACACCATATGACCTACGGTCCTGTAGCTTTCCACAGTGGGGTTCTCCTTGTAGACTGGGGTGGTCCTGGGTACACTGGGGAGAGGTTAGTCATCTTGGCTTGGGGTCAGTCAGTCCTGAGTCAGTCGTGTGGCCTTGGGAAACATTAGGAACCTCTCTGTTCCTCAGGTCCATTATTTGTCTGCCTAATGGGAGTAGTAGGACTTGACCCTGTGGGGAGTCTGAGAATTCCAGGGTCACCATATTAGTTACAGAGACGCCACAAATGAGGCAGCTTGCAGAAGGGAGAGTCTATTGGGAGCTTACAGTTTCAGAGATCTAGAGTCCATGCTGTCATGGACGGTGCAGGCAGGCAGGCAGGCAGGCAGGCAGGCACAGCACTGGAGTAGTAGCTGACAGTACACATTTGTTCTACAAGCAGGAGGCAGAGAGAAGGCTAAGTGGAATGGAGTGGGCTTTTGAAACCTCAGAGCCTAACTTCAGGGACATACCTCTTCCAACAAGGCCACACCTCCTGATCCTTCCCAGATAGTTTTAGCCACTGGGAATCAAGCATTTAAACCTACGACTCTAGGGGGCGGGGCCTATTCTCATTAAACACACCACAGAATCACACACTTACCTGCCTGATTCAGGACTCATTAATTCATCCGCCTGCCTGCGCTGCGGCTTGGTCAGACAGCTGTCCACCTCTGCCCTCTGGGCCCCAGGCAGAGACTCTGTGCTGCAGTCCGTCAATACTTCAGATGATGAGCACCTGCTCTCAGATTAAAGCCCATTGATTAGATGTCAGGCTCAGAGCAATAGGGCATCTTCACATGGTGCTTTAAAATTCCAGTCTCCTTGGCTTAACAATTGGACTGAACTTTGCATATGATCCCTGCCAGTGGGGTGAACCTGCTCCTGACTGGGACCTGTGTTTCTGCAGCTTTGCCCCAGGTTCTTCTAGTGTTGACCCTGACAAGGGTCACCAGGACTCAAAGGGCACAGAGCATTGCCCGCTCAATGAATATTTACAGAGTGCTGCATACCGAGCTGCATCTCCAGGTATGCTAGTGAAAGACACAGAGGAAAAAAAAAAAAACATCACCCATGGGTTTATAGCCTAATGAGGAAGAGGGGGAGGGAGGAAGGAAGAGAGGAATGATGGGGGGAGGGTAAGAGACAAGAGAGAGGGACTGGAGGAGGGAGGGATGGAGGGAAGAAAGGAGAGGGAGGGGAGGAGTGGAGAGGAAGAAGGAAGAGAGGGAGAGACAGAATTAATGAGAAGCAGAGGGGAGCTCGAATGGCACCCCGGCTCCTTGCTTATTTTCCCTCAGGGCCTCAGTTCCTCGGCTCCCCTTCCCGCTGCCATGGGATCCCTGGAGACTGCTCAGCGATGGCTTCGCTAATTGATATAAACGACCTGCTTCTCACTGTCTCGTCAGCTCAGCACACTTTCATATTAATTGGGCTGGAGGAGGAAAATTAAGTGCTTCAGCCTGCCATCGTTCAAGATGAGAAATGTGGAAACAGAATATTGAGAGAGAGAGGGGTGGGGTGAGCAGTCAGAACCCCCAAGAGGAAGAGATAGAGTCCCTTGGGGAGGGGGCCAGACTTCTGGGGCAGTCTGCCAGCTCTTCCTGTGCACGTGGGTTTATACCCACCTGTAGGAGCTCAGCCCAGTTCATGGCTGCTCTCTTAGGCATCACTCTCTGATCCCCAGTCATAGGCTCTGCTCCCTAACCCCTTGGTCACAAGGACTGGAGAGCCAACCTACAGAGTCTGAAACCAGAGAGAGCACACCAGTCAGGTTGCAAAGTCCCATGGTCAGGCGGCATCCGGGACCCAGCCAGCTTTTCTCAGCCTGGCAGCTGCCCCTCTCTCCTTCCTTGCTGGGGGTGGGGGGGGCGGGGGGAGAGTCCTTGCTAGAGCTGCCACCCTAAGACCTCTTTGTGGTATTGCTTTACTGTGGCTCTCAAGGTTCACCCGGCTAGACCCGCCCATTTGTGTATGCCCCTCAAACACAGGGGACAAGGGGGTGGGATTTACTTGAAGTCAGGGCTGCCCCTTGAGACCCTCTGGAAGGCCTTAGAAGAAGAAGATGTAGCTACACGCTACAATGAAAGCCTTTCTGGTTGGAGCTCAGCACTAGGGCAGAGCCCAACTGAGCCGCTGTCTCTAACCCACAGCATATGATCCAAATGTGGAAGGCAGGGCTCCTCAAGGGTAATCAATGCACGATGTCCTGAAGAGAGGAGAGGGGAGTGTGGGCCACCTGCCACACTAGAAAAGGTTCACTGCATGCAGAGGAGACAGTGGCCAGTCCTTGCCCGTGGACAGCTAGGTCCTAGCCTGGGACGGCAGATAAATTATTACTCTGACAAAAATCCCTGACAGGAAGCAACGTATGGAAAACAGAATTATTTTGTCTCCCGGATACTCAGTCAAGGGTCTGAAGATCACTGTAGGAAGGCCTCAGATTCAGATAGTGAGCAAAGACAAAGGGCATTTGTTCTGCAGAAATATCCAGCATGTAGGGGCCAGCCATTTTCCAAAATGGCGACCCCAGGCAAAGGCATGCAAGCCTTCTTATAGAGAACCAGGGGAGCTCTCTGGAAGGATTAGGTCATCTAAAATTTCATTGGTAGGTACTAGGGGGTCACAGGCGGTCAGTGGTCTGCATTCCTAAGTCATGGATGCTTAGCCATAGGATGCACTAGGGCCGCCCAGCTCAGATCACCCATTCTGGATAAGATACTTCCCCATTTTTGTGGCTATCCCCAGGCTGTTCTTTGGGGGAAGGGTTTATGATCTTGTTCTGGATTGTATGGTCTCTTCCTGGAGCTGGTGCCCATGGCCGCCTTTTTGAAATCCGGCCTGATCCTTACATAGAGACAAGGGGGGGGGGGTCTCTGTTGTCCTTCCACAGAGGACGCAGTGTCCACAAAGAAGCTGCCCTTTCAGCAGGGCAGTGGTGGCACACGCCTTTAATACTAGCACTTGGGAGGCAGAGGCAGATGGATTTCTGAGTTCGAGACCAGCCTGGTCTACAGAGTGAGTTCCAGGACAGCCAGGGCTACACAGAGAAACCTTGTCTCGAAAAAACAAAAAAACAAAAAAAGAAAAAAAGAAAAAAAGAAAAAAGAAAAAAGAAACTGCCCTTTCGGTAGCTTTGCCTGAGCCTAGATGACCAGGGGTAAACTCAGCTTGACTGGTCAGCATGCTCTGGAAGCGACAAAAAGTCATTCTTCTCGGGGACATGAGGAAGAGGGTGCCCCGTCTGTGTGATTAAAACACAGCTGTAAGGGTTTCGGCTCAGCAGGATCCAAGGGCGCCCACCACTGAACTGTTGCTGCCTCTACATCCTGGCTCCTCCTTATTCAGCCGGTCGGTCTTCGTGGGGTTGAGGGCCAGTGGCTGAACTCATCTGACCTTTGTTTCCAAAGCCAAGGACCTGTCTCAGCTAGAACTGCTGGAGAATTGCGTGAGAAGGGCTCAGAAGAAGTCCCAGCATCCATAGGCACTGAACAAACACGAGCCACGATCATATAGCCCCATGGCTTGTGTCGACACACTCACTTCCACGGGGCAAATGAACATCTGTTTACCAACATGCACACACCCAGCCAGTGCCTGGCACATGCACCACTCACACAGAGATGTGCAGTCACCCAAAAGGTTGAATGATGCAGACTGAATGACAGACTGGTTCTGCTTATTTTTTTGTTTTCTGCTAGGAGCCTCAGTTTTCTCACCTGTCAAATGGGGACATTTGTCCTTCCCTTGCATTGGTTTTTGTAAATAATGCAAAATAGTTTAGACTGGCTTCATCTGGTGTGTGTGTGTGTGTGTGTGTGTGTGTGTGTGTGTGTGTGTTTGTGTGAGCATGTGTTAATTTGGATTCCTTGAAAGCTGTGGCGGTCTCCTTTGAGTCTGAGTCTTGGAAGCAACTTTCCCCGAGGGCTGACTATTCTAGCTTATTTTCCGTAGCTATGCTGAAACACTCTGACCAAAAGCACCTTGGAGAGGACAGGACTTAATGTGACTCATACTTCCATCATTGAAGGAGACTAGGTCAGGAAGTCAAGCAGAAACCACGGGAGGGAGGAATGTTGCTTACTGACTTAACACTCAGTGAGCCTTCTTTTATCAATGAGAACTTAAGAACTTCAAAGAGGGAGCCCCTTGTTACTCAGTAACAGAACTTGTTTTCTCTGACCTCAGCTTGGAGGTGTTCAGAGAAAACCAGACCCAGTTCTGGCCATGATGAAACCTTCCCACTGCCACGGGCCATGGCCTGGGGTCACCTTGACACCTAGCTCTGTGACTTGAGTGGACATGGAACGCACCCCCTTATTCAAAGCACAAAGAATACATCTAACACATGGTGGTCTCCTGAGGGAGGGGGTTCTCTGCTTTCCCCAAGTGACGATCTAAGAGTGAGTGACGCAGTCACTGGACAGGGCCACCAATGTCCTCATCCAGCCTTGGCCAGGAGACTGGAGCTAGCTCCTGAGGAAACCTCAGCTTCTCACAATTCCGGACCAGCAGAGGGAAACCCCTCCCAGATGGAGGGGGCGTGTGCTCCCCATGTACGGTGCCCCCGTACTGCTGCCTGTGCAAGGCACTAACAGGGCCACCTGGATCTCAGGCTGTGCGGCAGTCTGGGCACAGACACACTTGTGTCTTCACACTGTAGCTCTGGCTGCCCACCCACTCAGGGTTTTTATAGTGAACTTGTCACTCAGTGGGTAAGTTTAGAAACGGAATGTGTTCCGAAGCCTTAAATTACTGTGAGAAAACAAAAGAGAAGAAACAAAAAGATAAAAGTGTTTACGTATCAACCTCATGTGCACATTCCCCCACCAGGGAGGAAATACAAGGCTGGCCTGGGGAGGCAGGCAGGGAGGACTCCTCACGTCTAGCTCGCCCTCAGCCGCGCCCACCCCTCACAGCATTGCTCTCTCCTTGGTGCTGCCAGACTGCCAGGAGCTCTCTCTATGTGTCCCCCTTTCTACTGTCACATAAAGGCTTTGACTTAGTTTATTACACCCCCATGCCCAGGGGGAAGGAGCTGGGGTCCGGGACTATCACCTTCACCACAATCTGCAAGGTGAATGAGTGACAAAGTCCATGTCACCTGTTTCTTGTCGCCCTTGGGGCTGAACTCCAGAGCAGCCATTGGGGGTGGTGGTGCCGAGGGCACACCATGGAGAAAAGGTGCAGGAAAGATGGGGAGGGGGGGAGGGGGGTATCCTGACAGATACAAAACCAAAATCCAGACTCAAACATGTGCTGAATTGTAGGAGAAAACCAACTAACAGCAAAGGAGAGGTGTCCAAGATGCATGGTGGATTTGGAACAGCTGAAGGCCTAGGTCGGAGGCTAGAACAGCTGAGACTGTGTCTCCCACAAAGGGATAGAGACCCTCATCCCACCCCAGTGATGGTTTCTAGCTTCGCCTCCAGACTCTGTGGAGGGCCCCGGGGACAAAAGGTTGGGGGCTTTTTCTGCCCTTTTCTTTCTCTTAGATAAGATTTCATCCAGAGAAAAATGTGTGTGTGCACAAGTGTGTGTGTACAAGTGTGCGTGTATGTGTCTGTGCATGTGTGCATGTGTGACTGTGTGTGTGTAAGTGGACACAAATGTGTATATATGTGCATGCATGTGTACATGTCTGTGTTTGCGTGTGCATATGTGTATAGAGTTGATAGATAAATTTAAATTCAAGATTCTCAGTTAAATTTGAATTTCAGATAAATAACAAATTAATTTATTTTAGTATAACTCTGTCCCAAGCAATATTTGGTACATATTTACATAAAAATTTTAATTTTTTTTTTGTTGATCTGAAATTCATCTTTCTTTTCTAATTCCAGGAAGCTTTGGTATATGCATGTTTAAGGAGAAAAAAGGATTTGAAAATGAATCTGTTACCATATGGTATACTCCTTCAGGCTAAACTGTATGAGGCTCTGCTTCCCCAAACTAAACTCTGCAAACAAGATTCTAGACCATTCTTCTGTCCCTATAAACGAAATACAATCCAGGTGTGGGACCACAGCCAGTTGTGTTCACAAGAGAAGAAGGGTTGGGCTGCTGTCACTTGGTCATGTGGCTTCCTCTTGTTTCCTTCTGTTGGAAGACCAAATGTGGTGACAGCAACATTTGTTCCAATTGTTCCCTTGGGAGGAGGGGCAGATGTAGTCTGCGAGTGCCAGTGAAGGTGTGCGTGCGTGCGTGCGTGCGTGCGTGTGCGCGCGTGCGCGCGTGTGGTCACTGCAGGGCCTGCATACTCACCATCAGCTCAGACACCTGAGGGACCTGGGAGCCTGCATAGTGCCTTTTGGCTATGTCTTCCCATAATTCCCAGCAAGCCCCATGGGCATCACATTCCCAGATAAGGTGGTTAACTCTAATTGTCAGCTTGTCAACACAAGTTGAATACCCTGGAGAAAGTCTCAGCAGGGTATTGTCTATGCTGGGTTGGCCCATGGAAGATTATTTTAATTAAGTTAATTAATGTGTGAAGAGCCAGCCCACAGTGGGTGGTGCCATTCCCTAGGCATGGGTCCTGAACTGTATGTAGATGGAGAATTCGAGCTGAGCACAAGCAAGCTAGCACGCACGCGCGCACTCATTCATTCTCTCTGCTCTCATTCTCTGTTCTCAATTGCAACTGTGATGCAACCAGTTTGAAGTTCATTACTTGGATTTCCCACAATGATGGCCTGTAGCCTGGAATTTTAAGTTGAAATAAGCTCCTTTCTCCCCTAATTTGCTTTTTATTAGCTCCCCCCACCCCCCACCCCCCCAGGAACAGAAATGAAACCAGAGCACCAGGCACCCGGGGACTGGTGGTCCCATTTGGAGTCTCAGCGTCTGATGGAGATGTGCGAGTCCTCAGCACTCAGCTGAGCTCGGCTTGGGAAGTCACTTCCTTGGGTCTGGTCGAGGCGTGGATGCTCAGCAGTCTCTAGGACCTTCATCTCCAGCCCCTGCCACTTCTGATGACACCACCTAGACAGCCTTTCTCTTCTCAAGTCCTGCATGCTCTGTGACATGCTTCTCACATAGTAACTGTCTGTGGCTTCTCATGCTCCTCAGGCTGCCCCAACCCCCTCCCACGGTGCACCTTCACTCACAGGATCCTTTCTTCTGGCACACACACACACACACACACACACACACACACACACACACACACTGCTTTCTTCCCTCCGTATCCTCTCAGTAGCTGTGCACAGGGAGGCTTACTGATAGCTTTTCCCTGCGCTTTCTCGTCTGAGTGCTTTTGGCCTGGCCGCTTTCTGGCTGGGCTCGAGGCAGATGTGATTTTACGAAGCTGTAAAAGTCAAGCTTTGAATGTGTTTCTATCAAATTGCTGTGGGAAGGAGATGCATCAAAGGCAAGGAGAATGATGAGGGCGGCCTGGGAGGAGTTAGGGTGCTCCGAAGCCCAGGATTGCCAAGTTGGGGTGCAGGTATCTCTCACGGCTAAGTGGAGTTGCTCCAGCCACCCTCGAGGGTGTGGTGGGAGGTGCCTGTGTGGGGTGGTTATCCACAGGATTGACAACAGGATTCCAGAATCTTCTGTATAACACAGCCTTGCTGCCAGCACTGCCCAACACTGTCGTTTAGACCCAAGCTGTCTTGTTGGTGGAACACAATTATATTAGGCAAAAAAAAAAAAAAAAAAAAAAAAAATTGTTTATACGTCTTGAGATATTAAGATTATGAAAACAGCTACATAAACCCCTGTTAAGTTAGAAGAAAGTTAATTGTGTTTTGTGTTGCCTCCTGGGCCAGTGTACTGCTACGGATTTATTTCAACAAAACATAGCTAATCTTGAAGCCCCAAAACACATTTTCTCCCTTAATTACAAATAATTGTACAGAATGGTTTACACTAGTGCGCCGTGCCCAGAAAAGCATGTTCGAGAATAGAGGATAAGGGTGGGAGGAGGGGAAACTAAAGACAGGCGAACTGGTCAACCCCGGGGCTGATGCCGTTAGCATCCGAGCAGAGATGGTGAGGGGCCACTGCCACCTCACAGCAGAGTCTTCTCGCTCCTGCACATGAGACGAGGCCCAGCATGTGGTGGCACAGACGGGCATGTGGTGCCGAGTGGGTACAAGCTTTGGCTCTCTGTAGATGGGACAGAGCTGTGACTCTTCAGAGCAAGGACATTTTCTCAAGGGGAGGATCAGGGTCCATTGAGTCACAATGTGAGCCCACCCAGAGCTCTTGGGACAAAGTGCTTGCCAAGCCTATGTGACCCTGATTGACTCCCTAGCACCCCAAGAACTGGATCTGGTGGTGCAAGCCTGTGATCCCAGGGCAGGAGAGGTGGAGGCAGGAGAGTTAGAATTTCCTGATTCTGGAGAAGTCATCTTTGGCTACAGAGTTTGAGGTTATCCTCAAATAAACAAGGAAGAAAACAAATAAAACCACATGGAAGCTGAGCCCTAGTGACTGAGCAGGAGCAGTGTAGAAGCACCCTGGGTGTCCCACCAGGCGGTGGTAAAGTCACTCCTCCCTGCTCTTCATCAGTTCCGTAATGAGAGGATGAGACAGGCGTGAGGGAAGTGAGCATGTGGGTGAGGGATGAGGGCAAGATTGCGGGTGCTCACCGCGGGGGGGGGGGTTCACAAAAGTATCCTTAACTATTAAAGGCATTGACGGTAGACCTTTGAATGATGTCAGAACTGTTAAGATCCTGGGGGTCCTTACAGACCACCTAGATGCATTTTGCACTGTGATGTGGCCACTCGCCACTGAGGACCAGGGGTGGAACAGCGAGACTTAAAGGCAGTGTGTTTTGGTGTCGTGTTGATGACAGGTAGACCTATCTGTACGAGTTAATCTTCATTAACCTGACTGGTTTTGGACTCACTTAGGAGACACAGCTCTCTGTAAATCTGTGAGGACATTTCCAGAGGGATTTTGTGGAGGAAGAAAGACCCGTCCTGATTGTGTTCGGGGGGGGGGGGGTGGGGCTTCAGGGGGGGGGGATACCATCTCATGGGCTGTTGTTCCTGACTGGGTAAAAGGCTCAGAAGGACAAAGGAGAGGAGGGCAGAGCTGGGTAAGAAGCCCAGGGCCTCCGTACCTACTTGTTAGGACATCTCTTCAGTGTCATCCTGACTAATGGGAAGGTACATCGGGAAGAGCCAAACTGTGGTTCTGTTCATATATCGTCACCTCTTCGCTTTTTCTTACTTATGCATCATGTTAAGGAGAGAGAGTTTCGTTCCCCAGTGTGAGCCACCCACGCAGCAGTCGGTGTGGAATTTGGAAAGGTTGTTTCTAACGTGTAGCAGGTGGCTTCTCTGCTCTACCTTCGTGGTTCTAAAACTGACAGGCCACACATATGCAAAACCTATAGTTTGGTAAAAGTTTTTTTTAAAAGTGTATTTACTTGTTTACTTACTGATTTATTCATCGTGTACAAGCCAGTTGGGCACAAGCAACCGTGCACGTGTGGAAATCTTAGTGAGGGCTTCTGTGGCTGTGGGCAGACACCATGACCAAGGCAACACCTATAATCGGGGCTGGCTTACAGGTTTAAAGAGTCAGTCCATTATCATGGCAGGAAGCAGCGTCCAGGCAGGCATGGTGCAGGAGGAGGAGCTGAGAGTTCTCCATCTTCATCCAAAGGAAGCTAGGAGCAGACTGGCTTCCAGGCAGCCAGGAGGAGGAGGTTCTCAAAGCCCACCCCCAAAGTGATATACTTCCTCCAGCAAGGCCACACCCACTTCAGCAAGGCCACACCTCCTAATAGCACCCTCCCCTGGGCCAAGCATATTCAAACCACCACAGAGGGCAACTGGTAGAAGTTGGTTCTCTCCCTCCACTGCGTGGGATCCAGTGTTTAAACTCAGGTCCTTAGGCTTGGCAGCAAGCACCTTTTCCCACTGAGCCATCCCATTGGCCCTAATTTGATAAATTGTTTCATGCATGTGCAGTCCTAAAACCATGGCCATGGCAATCAAGATAGTAAATATCTCCATTAGGCCAACAAGATGACTTGGTGATTAAAAGTACCTGCCCTCAAGGTTGATGATCTGAATTCAATCCTCAGGACCCACGTGGTGGAAGGAGACAGCCGGCTCCCGGGGGTCATTTTCTAAGCTCTACACACACATCTGTGTACTAAGAGGTGAGGCTGTTGATGTAATACACACATGGTCTGTGGGCCTTTGGAAGTGGTTGTTGGTGTGTATGTGTGTGTGTGTGTGTGTGTGTGTGTGTGTGTGTGTATGAGAGAGAGAGAGAGAGAGAGATTAGAGCCATGGGCTAAAGAATCTTCAGAATACTGTAAGCAGAGTGTAACAAGCTGTTCTGCTGGGAATGTGGAAATGAATGTGCTGGGAGAAATGAGGACAGTAAGGACCAGCTCATGGGCTTCAGGGTGGGGTCAGGGCCGCAAAGAATGGGTTAAAGGTTACATGTGTTATATTCTAATGAACAATGGCGGAATATTTATATCCTGAAACATCATTGGAGGTTACTGTGTCCTGAGACAGGAGACTGGGGGAGGAGCTTTGGGGAAATGCACATGGTCCATGCATGGCCTACCTGGAAACAAATTCCCATGTAGCCAGACAGGCTATGAATCTAGAAGTCAGTTGTCTCCTGCTTCCCTGGTGCTAAAAACAGCCCGGCCTCCTGCTGGCTGCACCTGTGGCTGCACCTGTGGATGCAGGTGGCAGACAGCAGGGTGGACTAGGTCAGCACTTCCTGCTGAGGCTGGAGACTCATTACACTCTGCGGCTACCCAGGACCCCTTCAGCTCAGCAGTAATGCAGGTGCCTGGGTAGGAGGCTCCAGCGTGACAGAGGAAGACCCCGGGTTCCCTGGTATTCCAGGATGTTGACTCCATGGCTGCCTTGGGTGGCCTTAACCCCCTTCACGAGTCTGTCTGCAAACGCTTGATCTCGCCATGGAGGACCTTGTCAGGCCAGTGTGGTCAGCATGCACTGTCACACTGCTACAGGGCTTACATACTGTTAGCCAGGGTCAGGCCATTTTGTGAAGTCCTCCATTTTGTTTGAACTGTGACAGTCTCTGAAGCTCTAGTAATTTGATTTCCAGAATTACAACTCTATTTTCTAGATTATTCCCTCTTCACCCTTATAGCTGATTCAGAGACAGTGTGACTGTAAGCAAGTACTATGGGCCGCTCATCCACCATAGAGCACAGGACATCCCTTGCTTGCTGATCTTCACTCTGCCCAGGGCCTGAGCTCTCCTCAGAGGCTGCCTCTTTCCCCACTGTGGTGGCCCAGTAGCCTGGAATAAAGACTACATTTCCTAGGATGCTTTGTGGCCCAATCAGGTATGAGCATTGACCCTCTGCTGCGTTCACTGGCTGGAAAGGTCAGGTGTGGCAGGCTGATAACCTGGAAAGACCTTCAGCTTTCTTAGCTGTTGGATTGGGAGGGTAACTGGTCTGCCTCAGCTGGCCTTATAACGTAGGACTCTTTCTTTAGCTAAATTTCAGAAAAACCCAACTCTATGGGACAAGGCAAAAAGGGCGATTTGGCCCAAGTACTAAAAAGTTCCAGCAAAGGGCTGTTTCATACAGGGTTCAGGGAGAAGTCAGGGGCTACAGGGGAGCACATTTTAAAGTGTGGGAAATGTAAACAAAATGTGCAATCTTTTCTATTGAAGGGGTAAATGAGACAAAACTCCCCATAAACTGTAAAGAAGTCACTGGGCAGAAATTCAAGTTTCTCCATGGTCAGTGCTTTTTGAAATAAAAATATGTGCTCTGTTCAACTCTCCCTAGAAACCGCGCCTCTCGGCATTAGCCAATCATGTGAGAATGTGAGCTGAGCTCTGACCACTCAGAGTGAGGCTCTAGACTCTCCTTAGTTTGCTTGCTTGCTTGATGAGGCAGAGCTAGAAAACCTGCCCCGGAAGTAAAACGTTTTGCCTTGCTAAGTACTTTGGATTTTGTGGTCATGTCTTGAGGTCCCAGAACTATGTTTTACACAAGGTAAATATTTACTCCATGTCGAGATTCCACACAACTGTGTCTTGGTTTGTGCTACATTCCAATCAGTGGGAAAGAGCTGACAAATGGAGGTTTCAATTTGGCAAAGTTCAGGCAGCTGATGGTGGGGTTGGCTAGAATCTAACTCAAAAACTCGTAGGATTCGGGGAACAGCCCTGTCTGTTTATCAACGGCTGGGGACCAGCGTCATTTGGTTGTGCCTGGGGTTTTTACAGTATAACCATTCAGGCCCCACACAGTTCTGCCATAAAAGGACCCAAGATCCAGTAAGTGAGGGGCTGGTCTGCAGGACATTCTGAGTCCACCCTCCTAGAGGGCAAGGATCCATCTGCTTTCCTAGATTGCTCCCCCAAGGTGGCTGTGGTGGATCTACCTTCAGGTGACCTTGAGGCAGCACAGGAGTGAGATTTTATAGATGCCCTGGTTCCCAGGTCATTTCTAACAGCTCTAGTATCAGGATGCGTTGCTTAGCAACCCCATCGTCCACCCTGTATCCTTCACACTTCACCTTCTCAACACAGCCTTCAGGGTAGCCGTGACTTCCTGGGTTTATTTCAGTTTTGGGCCACGAGTTCCAAGCTCAGTGGCTTCTTGAGGTAACTTTTTTCCTCCTTCTGGGCTGCAAAGGCCCATGTTCCCTGAGCAGCCTGCATCTGGTTTTAAAGGTGGGATTTCTCTCTCTTAGAATTTCGACCTCCCTGAGACAGCTTCCTGGCTGGTGGCTCTGTGACTCAGACCCATCCGAGCTTTCCAGACCTGCACCTCATTAAGCTCCTGGGTTTGTGATGAGTGTCTCTTCTCATTTTACAGCCAAGGCTGCTGAAGTCCCATCAGGAGCTGAGACTTGGTGGTCAGTGAGGTGGCTGTGCCCTGCTCCCTCCCACTGCTAGCCCTGATGATTCTGTTGTTGTGATAAACACCATTGCCAAAGGCAACTTGGGGAGGAAAGGATTTATTTCATCTTGCACTTCCAGATAACAGACTGAGGGAAGCAAGGATAGGAACAAGGCAGGAACCTGGAGGCAGGGGTTGAAGAAGAGATCAAGGTGGAACACTGTTTACCTGCGCACTCAGTTATCTTTCTTATATAGCTCCCCCGCCCTATCCCCACCTCACTGCCTAGGGATGGCACCTCCCACAGTGGGCAGGCTCCTCCATATAGCTCCCCCGCCCCACCCCCGCCTCACTGCCTAGGGATGGCACCTCCCACAGTGGGCAGGCTCCTCCATATAGCTCCCCCCCCCCCCCCCCACCGCCTAGGGATGGCACCCCCCACAGTAGGCAGGCTCCTCTTGCATCAATTAACAGTTAAGAAAATGGCTCGCCCTGATCTGGGTGATGCTTCAGTTGAGTTTCCCTCTTCCCCCAGTGGCTCTAGGTTTTTGTCACGGTGACAGCTGAAGCTGACTATGACACTCCTGATTTACTTTCTAGTTTTCTTTAAGGAAACATACACTAAGCCACCTTCATTCCAAAGGAAACCTGTCCTCAGAGCAAGCTGGAGTGGGAACATAGGGGAGCGTGGGGTGTGAGAGTAGGAAGGGGATGGGGAAGGGGGTGGGGATGTGGAAAGGTGGGAGTGGAGGAGGCAGCAGCGTCTCCTGCTGTGAAGGAAGCTCACCTAGAGCAGCCGCTCTCAACTTCCCCAATGTTTCGACCTTTTAATACAGTTCCTCATCTTGTGGTGGCCCCAAGCATAAAATTATTCTCATTTGCTATTTTATAACTGTAATTTTGCCACTGTTATGAATAGTAACGTAAATATCTGATAGACAGGATGGCCTTAGGCAACCCCTGTGAAAGGGTCATTCCTCTCCAGAGGGATCAGCCCACATATTGAGAACCACTACCCTAGAGGCAGTGAGCCTACACACAGGTCTGCTTCGCGCCCCCAGCCCAGCCTGCCCTTTTCTTGGTTCACAGTAAGGATGTTCTCGGCTTAGGGGCTGCTAAAGACATATTAGTACTAAATTACCGTGTTTCCTTAGATGTCATTGAAAGAAGCAGGGGAGGATTGGCAGAGGGTTAAGCAAGCACCGGTTACTTGCATTCATTCCATGGTCCCACCTCAGCCCTGGGATATTTCAGCTTTCATAGGGGAAAAGCAAGGAGGCAGGGGTGTGAGAAAACATGGCACTATGGAGCAGTGAGGGGGACCCCATATTGCCAGCAGGGGTGCAGGAAGTAGGACTAAGGAGAGTGAGCAGGACCCCCAGGCTGGCTGCAGAGGCCACAAAGTGTCTGTCAGAGAAGCTGCCCTGGATGGCTAGAAGTGGCTCACGGCTGGGAATGTAGCTCAGTGGGCAAAGCGCCTGCCTGGCAAGCAAGAAGCCCTGGCTTCCAGAGCAAGCTGGATGAGTTAGCACACACCTGTAACCCCAGCACTCGGAGGCAGAGGCAGGAGGATCGGGAGTTCAGTGTCATCCACGAGCACATAGGGAGTGTGAGGCCAGCCTGGGTTACATGAGACTCCATCTCAAATGAAGAATCCAAACTCCACAAAAAGCAGTGGAACGTGTCAATTTCCCTTTGCCATCTTCCCCTTCTCCCACCCCATGACTCTTCTCTGCACTCTCTCAGGTTCTGCTTAGACTATATACACATGTGCATGCACATGTGCAAGTGTATGCACACACACACACTCACACACACACACATGCATACACACACTCATACACATTCACACACATGCACACTTTGCTTCTGTAAAAAATATATATATACTTTGGTTCTCTTTTACTTTGGCAAACATTTCCTCATCCTTCCTGGGAACAGCCAAGCAAAGAATTAATTTAGATTTGTGCGACGCTGGGCCTCTCATTAAATGACTGCCACTATCTCGGGGAAGCCCTGGTGACTGGTTTAATGATCTCACTCCTTACATTCTTAGAAAAAAAAAAAAAACTGTGGCATGCCTCTTCATTCTGCTGGCAGATTTAGGCTTCCTTATCTTCGCCTGTACTCTAAACTCATTCCCATAATCCTCACCTTCTACTCCCAGTCCCCGTCCCTGGCTCCTGTTCTGTCTGTTCCTCTTGGTCGGTGGCATTTCCCATTTTTTTTCCCATTCTAATGAAAAACTTTATTTTACCCAGGATTGTATGTTATACTGAAAAGAGACAATGGTCACTGTGCTCTCTAGAAGCCGGTGCTGGAGGTTTCCAAGGGGCCCAGGGAGCTTGCCGGACCGGAGACTCCTGCACAGCTGGTGAAATGGAGCCAGCCATTCAATTCACCGAGGTGAATGTGGAAGAGAGGAAGTTATCTCTCTGAGTGCCGGCTCTCGCTCTCTGTGAGGTGTGACAGGAGATAAGGGTTACACCAGGCCTTCAGCTTCCCTGTAAATAGAATGCTGGGAAAGGGGGTTAAAATCCTTTTGCAGCAAGCTAGAAGAAACGGAACATCTCCACACTAGTAGGTCATGGCAAGGGTAGCCCTCACAAGCATCAGGCTTTCCTAGCCTTCTCTGTCTAATAGGGTCTTGTATACCCCAGAGCAGTCTCAAATTACCTCTGAACCTCCTGCTTCCACTTCTTGAGTGTTGAGATTGTAGGCATGTGCTACAAAGTCCAGCTTACGTGTGCTGGGGATTGAATCCAGGGCATACACGCCATCTGAGTTTCATCCCAGATTCATACGTGCTGATGTTCACTTCGCCTGCTTTCCTGAGTCCGTGGCCCTGCAGGAACATCACCTGACTGGGACACTGGGCTGGGGCAGGCACAGGCTGCAGAGACAGGAGAGTTATGCATTGAACAGTCCTCTTCCGTCCTGCCTAGGGCTCAGGCTGAAGAGAGAGTGGATAGGCTTGGAAGGCGGTGTGTGTACCCCAATAAACAGGAGCGCTGATGAAGGCTGGAGGTCTGGAGGTCATCCCTTGTTGTTCTTCAAGCATCTAGAAGTAACAGGGAAGAATAGAACCTGGGCAACAGAGGGAGCTGACAGGGGCAGGGTGGGCACTTTCATAACATCACCTTCCATAACAACCCCACAGTGATACACTGTCATAATTATTCATTATTGTGGTTAACCTCTTGCAGGTCAAATCTGTTAAATAGACTTTTCTGTAGGTGTGTCTATGGACCAAGACATAGCATATTTAGGGTTTGGCCTTAGAACCCACTGATGATCCTGGAATATAAGTTCCATGGATAAGGGGACTTGTATGTTTTTCTCCTCTTGACAACAGGCTGGAGATATTAGAGAATTCCATCAAATCTAAGTGCCATTGGCTAAAGCAAAAACTCTCTAACTGTGACCTTTGGTCACAAATCTGAGCACATAGTCAGTGCAAACTTTGCTGCAATATAAGGTTTCTTTGTGTAATTCCCCAAAACGAGTCCAAACCCAAGCACATATGGAGTCCTGCCAGCTTGTGACTGTGCTGGTGGGTGTCTCCTCTCGCGATGACCACACATGTGAACTTTGCACAGAGCTCATGCCATGGGATGGGAGCCAACCATGCCTGAAGCAATCCTGCCCAGATCTGAGGCCACTGCGTGTTATGAATTATACTGCTTTGATTTAACACACCAAGCTTTCTGCTCTTACAATAACATAATCGTTTAATTACCAAAAACAAGGACTTTGGTATCTTCCCACCAGCATTCCTCAGCATATAAGCATCAAATTAGTATATCTAAGGATTGGATTGTGTTAAACAGACAGGCATATCCGTCTCCTTGGTATGTAAATTTCCTCACATCTTTATCAAATGAAGAAAACCACATGGATATAAAAGGACTGCTCTAAAATTAATTTCCTTATTACTTTATTAGAAGTAAAGGTTTTATCCGGGTTCCTATGAAAATACACATAAAAATTTGTGTACACATGGAAATCTCTGAAGAAGCCCGGAGCCTTAAGACTGGCTTCTCACACATGCTAAGAACAACACTGATGTGAACTCCAGCACATCACCATGGAGATACATTCCGACTTCAGATATTAGACTATGAAAACAAATTGTGATTTGTTCTGAATTGTCTTTCTAAATCAACAGGCGATGTTATGAAAGTGGCCATCCCGCCCCCTCAGCTTCCTCTGTTGCCCAGGTTCTATTCTTCCCTGTTACTTCTAGATGCTTGAAGAACAAGAAGGGATGACCTCAGTCCTCCAGCCTCCATCAGCGCTCCTGTTTATTGGGGTACACACACAGCCTTCAAGCATACCCACTCTCTCCTCAGCCTGAGCCTTAGGCAGGATGGAAGGGGAATGTTCAATGTGTAAGCCCCTGTCTCTGCAGCCTGTGCCTCACTGCAGCCATCACTGTAGGCAGAATAAGGGCCGCAGGAAGGTAAGTACCCCGAGGTACCGTGTCAGATACTTCCTCACCACTGTGACAAGCTCTCTGACAAGAGTGACTAAAGAAAATGCTTCCTGTGGCTCACAGTTCTGGGGTTCAGTCCCTCATAGTGGGGATGTCATAGCTGCAGGACCCTGAAGCAGCGGGTCCCATTGCACACACTGTCGGGAAGCAGAGAGGGATGAATGTCGGGGCTCAGCCCGATTTCTCCCTCTGTTCAGTTTGGAATTTCAGCCCATATTCAGGGTGGGTCTTTGTTCCTTAATGAAATACTTCTGAAAACGTCCTTCTGGACATTCCTGGAGGTGTGTTCCTGTGGTGGCTTTAAATCATGTCAAACTGGTAATCAATATTAACCGTTAGAGTTACCATGACAGTTGATGGATCTGATAACCCACATGGCTACCAGGTTCCCATGGGGCGGATAGTGTACACCGAGTGGATACACTGCACAGAGGGCAATCCACGCCCTAGATGAGGGATAGGGTGCAGCTTCCTCACACCGCTTCTAGTGATAAATAAGTTCTTTCTTTCTGGGATTTTCCACGATGTAGATTTAGACTGTGGTTTCTGTAGGCAACAAAACACTGGAAAGGGAAGCCATGGGTAAGAAGGTCGACACAGTCAGGTGTGCCAAATAAAAGGTAGGAAACCTGCACTTCAGCCAAGAAGAAGGGCTGAAGAGAGTTTAATGAAGGGACAATGAGTGGAGGAGGGACAGGATCACAGGAGTCAACCGTTCCTAGGAGCTGTGGCCAGAGGGGCGGAGACACCACAGCACTCCTAAAACCTGAGCTGAGGGGACACCTAACCTTGAGGGGACACCTAACCAAAGCAGAGGCAATGCAGCCACTCTGAAGGCTGTGGACCAACAGGTCAGGAGACTGGCATCTGGCCTCATCCCAGCCTCATCCAGCTCTGATGGCTTCCCAAACCTTAGACTCCTCAGGAAGGCGAGAGGCTAGGAAGCCTGTGAGGCCACTACTGAGATCAAAACTTCAGGGCCCAAAGCAGGGTTGAGGAGGGCAGAGCCTGGATCTGCAGGGGCAAAGGATGTCGCCATTCCACCGTCTATGGGGCGGACTACAAGGATGGTTCGCACAGGTAGAGGATTTTGACTTCAGCGCAGGACAAAAGAAGATACCCCTTGGAGGAGCTGATGCTGAGAGAAGTGAACACATCAGGGGATGTGAGATCTGTAGTGTGCTCATGAGCTGGGTCTACCCAGAGCTGAGGGTGGTATGTGGGGGCACAGGAGTAGCATCTCCTGTCTGCTGCTTCCTAGGCTGCTCAAACCTGTAACCTGCAATTCCCAGGCTCTTCTGAATGGGAGCAGTGAGGAGAGATGCTGCCGCCACCGCTGCTGCCTCTGACCAATGCAATTCTAAGTTTTGAGGTTAATATCCGGCAGATTATTAGAACAATGGGAAGTTCTGGAAGGGTGCCTTAGGTCCTGGTGATCTTCGGGTGAGTTTTCATGCCTGATTTGTCACTTCCAGAGAGAGTTCCTGAGATGTCTTCAAGATGTGAGGACAATGGAATAAGTAACAGGTAAGTTGGGGTGCCCCTGGGGAAGTGGAGGCTGAACTCTCCCACCCCACCCCTGATGTGTTGGAGTCCAGAGTCCAGGAGTCTCTGCAGGTAGCAGGTTAGGATGTCAGGGACTCCCCTTTTCTCTTCTAGCAGATCCCAGGGGTCAGGGAAATCCACTTGCAGAGCAGTCCCGAGGCGGTGAAATCACAGAGCATCCTGGCCACCAATGGCTCCAACAAGGCCGATTTTCTCTCTGCCCTTTCAGACTTGTGCTGGGTTCTTTTTCCAGCCAGCGGGAGATGGATGGTTTCATTACTTGCGGCACTCAGTAATAAATCTTGCAGTTGCAGTGAATGTGAGCTTTCCCCTTACTTTACCTCCCCTGTCCTGTGATTCATCACGTTTAATCTTTCCTTTACCTTTGAATCTAGGGGCTGGGGAGGAGCAGAGGCCCCAGGGACTGAGGGGCTGTCACTCCTCAGAGGCTGAGAAGAAGGGACTGTCCGCTGACAGGGTCACAGCTCGAAGTGGACTGGAGCAATGGCAGCCTCAGTGTAAGGGGAGGGCTGTAAAGGGACCTTGGGGGAACCTCCACTCCTGGTTTGCCCAGAAAGTCTCCCAGAGAAGATGTGGAGAAAGTTGGATGTCAGACAGAAAGGAAGCAGCCATAAAGTTCTCCGCCAGGGGAGTGTGGAGGAATCTAATTCCTGATGAAATGTGTTCTTGTTTGTGTACAATTAATTTTCCTCCCAAATGAAGGGCTTTGTCTCTCACTCTGTGTTTCAATAGCAACCGCGCAATTAAGGCAGCGCGCGCGTCCCTCCTCAGAAAAGGAGCTGCTTGGTGCTAACATGGTGGGAAGCAAACATTGCTTCCTGGGTCTAAGAAGAAAAAAAACAAAGAGCCAAAGAAAATAGCTTCAAATAGAGACTTGGCTCCTGCAGGGATGATGTCATTTGGAAAATGTGAGCTGGCTGTCTCTGTGAATGGAGGGGCCACAGGAACCCTGTTCTGGCTGCAGGGACCTAGGGCAAGGAGGCGGGAGGCTGGAGTGGGGTGGGGGAGGGCTGGAAGCGGGAGGCTTGGGGGGTGGGGAGGGCTGGAGGCTGCCCCAGGGCCAGAGGGAGCCAGGTCCTCCCAGGCAGGTGTGCATGGGGCTGCGTTATTTCAATACATGATTATTTGCATAGAAAACACTCAAACCCACTCTCATTCTTCTTGAACTAACTTTTATTTTGTTGATTTCTATAGAGATATGGTTTTTTTTTTTTTTTTAAAAAAAATCAAGTTAAAAAGCCTGGACACTAGAGAGGTGCATCGATGAGAGTGTTTCCAGAGAGGTTTAAACAAGAGGTGCTTCCAAGAGAAGTAAGATCTCCTTTTTTTTTTTTTTTTTTTTTTTTTTTTTT